>JAESVK010069180.1:0-19432 GCA_017140935.1 Hamamelis virginiana
TTCATGGATGAATACAATGAAAATTTTTGAAAACCTACCTTCCGCTGCGTTCCTTTGATTGTATTCTTTCAGCTAGACCCTTTATCAGTCACAAAATTGGTAATGGTTTTTCTACTTTCTTATGGCATGATAATTGGCATCCTGTTGGTGAAAGGTTGTGTCAAAAATGGATTCGCAGCGGAAGTAGAAAACAAAAAATTTTCTTTTTATTAAAACAATCCATATTCACATCCATTCAAGAATCAATTCAAGCATAGGGTTATGTATTAAATATTACAAGAACATATATTTAAAAACGATAAACATACTTACTTGTTAATCCTTGCGTAGTAGCTTTCCTTCAAGTTTCAAAGCGATGAAACCTCCAAAGGTATCCACACGAATGTAAGACTCCTTGAACCTTCTAGTCCTCCACAACACTTTGTGAGGAGCTAGCTTGGAGAGGGAGAGAGGAGAGAGAGACGGCTAGAGAGAGAGAGAGCCCTAGTGAAAGTGATGCTTGCAATTTAGGGTTCCCTCTCTTCTTATTTATAGACTTTCTCCTCTTTAAGGAGTGTTTGGTTAGTGCTAGCATGACCAAACATCCTTGTATAGAGTAATCCTATTCTTGGTTATGATTGACTTTTAATTAATTAACCATTAATACTTAAAGTCAAACATATTTCAAAGATAAAATTCTTTTTTTTTTTTTTTTTTTTGGATAATTAAGAAATATATTACCAAAAAACAAAATATTACAAATAAGCGCAAAGCAAGAGCCGCAACAAAGAAAATGAGAAATCGAGAATGGATATTCTAGAGAGAGAAGCTCTAGGGTTTGGGTGACTTGTCTTCCTCGATATTTGTGCCCTAATTACTTCTTTACTGTTTCTCCTTTAGCTTTAATGGCTGACATCATAGATTATTCTCACTTGGGTTGTAAATCAACACGTGGTGAGTTAAGTCAACATCGCAATCAAGCTGTAAATACACATCCCACGAAATTACTGAATCGGGTTACTGGGGAAGCTCTTTGCAAGACCTCTCATGGTGCTATACCGCAAGGCTTCAAAGCTGGAGTTGGAGTGGCCGGCGGCAGCGGCGAGGGTGTCGATGATGAGAATAGAAGGTCCAGTGAGGAGATACTCCATTTTCCTTCTCGTGATACCCACTCGCGTGAAGTAGCTCATGGACTGTCATCGCATGGGTCATCGCATGGGTCTACAGGTGGGTTTGGAGGAGCGTATGGTGTTAGCTCTCAACTGAGTGGGTCTCCAGGTAAGCTTCCGCAATCCTCACATGGCTCTCTGTCGCGGGGGTTCTCTGCTGGGTATGGAGGTACTGGTGAAGATTCCCTTGGATCGAAAATGGGTTTGACTGGTGAAGAGCTTCGAAGAAATGCTCATGGACTGTCATCGCATGGGTTTCTTGGTGGTGGAGGGAACTCCGGTGATGGAGACAGCTCCACTGTATCTTCCCGTGGGGTTGGTGGCAGCCATGGCTATGCTATTCCTTCTCCTAGGTTGTGCGGGGTTACTGGTGGGTGTGAAGCCTCTAGTAATGGTGAGGCTGTTATGGGTTTCGAAGGTGAGGCTGCTGTGGGTGTGGGTAAAGCTGTTAATGGAGAACCCCTTCCCGATCCTTGTACTTCTGAAGTGGGTCTAGCTGGTCAAAACCCATTTTCCAGTAGGGTTTCAGATTCTCATTTGGTGTTACCAACGGTATATTCTGAGTTGGATTTGCAGTCCACTCATGGTGGATTTTCTGGTGACTGTTCTCATGGAGTTCATGGTTCTGTGGGAATGGGTGATGCTCAGGGTCGGACTGTGTTTCATCGGGGTGCTGTGGGGGAATGTGGTTCCCTTAATCCGATGGTGAAGCCTCGGGGTACAGTGGGTATAAGTGGTTCACATGGGTTTCATGCTGCTATAACCACCCATGGGTGTCAAGGACCCTCATTGTGTGATTCTTATAGTGGTTTGCACTCCCATTTCTCTTTGCCAGGGGTTGACAAAAGTGTAGATAATCTTGCAATCAGCCCTAAGGTTCTTACAACCACCATAAAGGAGGGTTGTAGACCTTCTGCAGACACTAATTATGATGCATTTGATGATCGAGGAAGTAAAACTATTCCATCTTGGAAGTCTTTATTCTCCTCTGTAGTGAAACCTATGTCTTCATCTCCATTGGAATTTATTAAACCTTCTCGAATAGCCGAGGATTTTGTAGTTGATCCCCCAGCTGATGTGGTTATGGAAGGGGTTTATAAGTGGAAGGAATGCCTCGTTGGTCAGTTTTTTGACAAGAGACTTCCATTTTCTGTGGTGAGGGCTACTGTGGATAGACTTTGGGGCAAAAAAGAAATGCCAGAGATTTTCACCACTGAGGCAGGATTATTCTTCTTCAAATTCACCAACCTTGAAGCTCGGGACTGGGTTTTGGAATCAGGCCCTTGGCATATTGCAGGGAAACCGTTAATTCTTAGAAAGTGGCAACCTGGCCTGGAGATGCTTGACGTTCAGCTTGAAACTATTCCCATTTGGGTTAAGCTCTACAATATTCCTGTCGAATATTGGACTCCCAAGGGGTTCAGCCACTTAGCAAGTGTCATTGGTAAGCCTCTTCACCTTGATGCTCTTACTGAAAGTTGTTCTAGACTATCTTTTGCAAGAGTGTGTGTTGAGATTGATATAAACTGTGAATTCCCCAATTCTTTTCTTCTTAAACTAGCCAATGGTTCTTTTACTCGAATTAAAGTTGAATATCCTTGGAAGCCTCATAGATGCACATATTGTAAAGTGTTTGGTCACAACTTATCCCATTGTAATGTTAAAAAAGTTTGGGTTCCTAAAAATTCATCTTCTGGTGTTCCTTCTGGAGAGGGTGGGAAGATGAAGGTTAATCCTATTGTTAATGCTTCGGGTAGTGACTCAGCAGGGGGTTCTGGGGTCTTTCATGCAGTTAATTCTAATTTACTTGTCACGTCTCCCTCTATTGCTAGTTTAGATGGGGATTGTAGGGATGCTGGTTTGGGTATGTCCAGTATTGGGGTTGATGGTTCTTCTGATGTGGGGTTTGAGTTACCTGGTAAACATGACTCTGTAGTGAACTCCATCACTATGATTGATAATTCCTCTACTTTACAGCCTAAGGAAGTTCCCCAGTCTTCTGGTGATTACAGACAGCATAATACCTTTCAATGCCTTGTAGTTAATGGAGATAATACTGATACTGTCAGTGATACTTTGAAGCTTCCTACTGTTAATTCTTTGCATGAGTCTGATTTTTCTGATAGTTCCCCCATAATTACCAAGTTCAAAAATGTTATTAGAGTGGATGAAATAGGTAATGTTTCCGGGGAAGGCTCTTTATCTAAAAGTCAAAAGAAAAGACTTAGAAAGCAACTTCATAAGACTGGCTTGACCACAGGTGAGGTAGGCCAGGATGGGGGTTCTTCGTCTTCCAATCTTCCATGATTAATATAGCATGTTGGAATGTTCGGGGGTTGAATGACCCTTTGAAACAGAAGGAAGTTCGTTCTTTTATTTCGGCTCATACTATTTCAGTATTTTGTTTGGTGGAAACTAGAGTCAGATTTGCGGGGATGGATGGCATATTTTTGCGTATTGCTCCTGGTTGGAATATATCCCATAATTATAACTACTCTACCCTGGGAAGAATTTGGGTTTGTTGGAATCCGGGTGTGGTGCATTTAGATTGTTTGTCAAGCTCAGATCAGGCAATCCATAGTCGCATTTCTGATCTTTATGGTAAGCTTTTGTGTAACTGTACATTTGTATATGCTTCAAATTGTCAGATAGAGAGGAGGCAATTATGGAGGCAGCTGTGTTGGCATTCTACTACTATTGGTAGTCAGCCTTGGGCTCTTCTGGGTGATTTTAATGTGACTAGATTCTCCAGTGAGAAATGGGGGGGCAATGTAATGGTGGATAGTGCTATGTCGGATTTTCATGATTGTCTTTATGACCTTGACTTGTTTGATATGCCGTTTATTGGTTCCCTTTTTACTTGGATGAATAGGAGAGATGATGATGCTTTTATTGCCAGGAAATTGGATAGAACTCTGATTAATGAAAGTTTTATGGATTCTTTTCCTAATGCTATCACCGAATTCCTCCCTCCTGGAATCTCTGATCACTGTCTGGCCTTGGTTAAGCTCTGCCCGTTGGTGACTCCGGTTAAAAAGTCTATTCCGTTCAAGTTCTTCAATTTTTGGGCTGACCATCCTGCTTTTCTGGCAATTGTGAGAGATGCTTGGAACAGTAGTGTTTATGGCCAACCTATGTATAGATTGTGTCGCAAACTTAAAGTGACTAAAGAAGCTCTTAAGGTCTTCAATTTTCAGACGTTTGGGGATATCAGGGGTAAAGTGGTTGATGCTAAAGTGAAATTGCTTGATTCTCAGTCCTCCCTTTTGCTTAATCCTAATGACAGGAGTCTTGTCGATATTGAGAAGGATTGCCTCAGAATTTACAATAGCTTCGCCCGTGCTGAGGAAGGATTCTTAAAGCAGAAATCTCGGGTTCAATGGTTGAAGTTGGGGGATCAGAATTCAAAGTTTTTCTTTAAATCTGTCAAGGCAAGAAATGCTATCAATTCGATTAAATGCATTACCCATTCTGATGGTTCTAAGATTGAAGATCCTGTTGCTATAAAGAATGAAGCTGTTTCGTACTTCCAATCCATATTAGGAAGTGCTCCTGGTTCTCCTGATGACTATGGTATCTTGAATAATTTGGAGGGGTTTCGATGGTCTCCTAATCATCTTGATATCCTTAATAGAGGAATTACTGCTGCAGAGATTAAGTCCACTATGTTCTCTATTAAGAATGATAAGGCCCCTGGTCCTGATGGCTTTTCATCCTTATTTTTCAAGAAAGCGTGGGATATTGTGGGTGCTGATGTTATTGAGGCTATTACATCATTCTTCAGTTCAGGATGTATGCTAAGGGAGATTAATTGCACTATTATTGCCCTTGTGCCTAAGTTCCCTAACCCTTCCTCTTTTAATGAGTTTAGGCCTATATCTTGCTGCAATGTTATCTATAAGTGCATCTCTAAGATTATTGCAAACAGGATTAAGCTATGCCTTCCTGACATCACTAGCCCTTTTCAATCTGCTTTTGTTCACGGTCGGGTTATTTCTGATAATATTTTATTGACTCAAGAACTTATGCATAATTATCATAGAGATGTGGGTCCTCCAAGATGTGCTTTGAAAATTGACATTAAAAAAGCTTATGACTCGGTTAACTGGGAAGCTTTGATTTCTATTTTGAGGCATATGGGTACTCCTGTTCAGTTGTTGAATTGTATTGAAGCCTGTTTCTCTACTCCCAAGTTTTCTGTTGCTGTTAATGGAGAGTTGGCGGGGTTTTTTGAGGGGAAAAAGGGGTTAAGGCAAGGGGATCCTATGTCTCCTTTCCTGTTTGTGATTATTATGGAAGTCCTGTCTAGATCTCTTTCTAGTGCCACAAGAAGGGAAGATTTTGAATACCATTTTAGATGTGAGGAAATCTCGTTTTCCCATCTATGCTTTGCTGATGATCTGTTCCTGTTTGCTAGAGCCACTTCTGGAAGTATTCAGATTCTTATGGATGTGCTAAAGGAGTTTGAGAGGTTTTCAGGTCTTCAGATTAATCCTAGTAAGAGTGCTCTTTTTATTTCGGGTGCTAGTGATTCTGTAAAAGCTGACATTGTTCGTGTCTCTAGGATAAATGTGGGATATTTGCCTATGAGGTATCTAGGGGTTCCCCTTATTTCTACAAAGCTTTCTAGTGTGGACTGCCAGCCTTTATTGGAGAAATTGATTAGCCGTATCCAGTCTTGGACTAGCAAGTCTCTTTCCTTTGCGGGAAGACTCCAACTGTTATCTTCTGTTCTTTTCAGCATCCAGGTGTACTGGTGCAGCATGTTCACTATTCCTATTGACACTGTTTGCAAGATTGAGCAAATTTTCAATGCTTTTCTCTGGTCTGGGTCTTATGGTAAGGCTCATAAAGCCAAAGCTAGCTGGAGTTTAGTCTGTAACCCTAAGGAAGAAGGAGGGTTAGGCCTTCGCAGGGTCAAGGATTGGAACATCGCTGCTATTTTGAAGCATATTTGGAGTTTGTTTTCCAGATCTGGCTCGATTTGGGTCGCTTGGGTGGAGGCTTATCTTCTCAGGGGTAGAAGCTTTTGGTCCATTAACATTCCATCTAATTGCACTTGGAGTTGGAGGAAAATTCTTCAGTTGAGGAATGTGGCTAGACCCCTTATCAGTCATAAAATTGGTAATGGTGCTTCTACTTATCTATGGCATGATAATTGGCATCCTGTTGGCCCTTTGATTCAGCATTTTGGATCCCGGGTGGTTTATGATGCAGCTATTCCTTTGCAGGCTAAAGTTTCTTGTATTTTATCTGATGATGGCTGGAATTGGCCTGTCACTAATACTTCTGATCTTATTGCCATCCGTAATAGTTGTTTTGATTGCCCCCCTCTGCGTAGTAGGAGGGAAGATATTGTGGTTTGGTCTCTCTCTTCCAATGGAAAGTTCTCTATTAGCTCTGCGTGGAATCATATTCGTAATACTGCCGAGGTAGTGAGTTGGCATTATGTGGTGTGGTTTTCTAAATCTATCAGAAGACACTCTTTTATTGCTTGGCTGGCTATTCTTAACAGGCTGACTACCCAAGATAAGCTTATGAGTTGGGGTGTTATTTCTTCCATGTCGTGTGTGTTTTGTAGAGCTGATGGCGAAGATAGGAATCATCTCTTTTTTTAGTGTAGTTTTACAGCCAAAATTTGGGGAAAGGTGCTTAGGTTGTGCGGTCACAATAGACTTCCTCGGTCTTGGGAGAATGAGTTCATATGGGTTAACTCTTGTAAAGGGAAGACGTTCTGCTCCACCATCAGAAGGATAGCTTGGGCTGCTACTATCTACAATATCTGGAAGCAACGGAATCTTAGAATTCATGAAAACCTATACATCACATCCGAAAATATTTTTTCCTTAATTAGTAATGATGTGAGAAATAGAGTGTCTAGTTTTCATGATATTGCTGATAATCCCTGCAATAGATCTATGTGTGACCGATGGGCTTTTGATTGTAATATCTTAAAACATTAGGTTGGGTCCGTTTTTTCTTGCTGGTTGCTTGTGCCCGGGCTGTGGGTGTGGTTGCTTGTGCCCGGGCTGTGGGCGTTTACGCTTGTCTTTTGTTCGTTTTGCTTTTGCCCGGGCTGTGGGTTGGTCGTTGCTGGTTTATTCTGGTTTGTTCCTCTGCTTTTGTTGGTTGCTTGTGCCCGGACTGTGGGCGTTTATGCTTCTCTTTGTTGGTTTGCTTTTGCCCGGGCTGTGGGCCATTTGTTGCTGGATTGTTCTGGCTTGTTCCTCTGCTTTTCTGCTCGTCTTTTAGGCAGGTTTTTCGGTTTTTTGTTCCTTTTTTAGGGGAGGTTCTGTCCGTTTTTCCGTAGGTTTTTGTGGCCTCGGTTTCTCTCTTGTTCTTTTGGGCTCTGCCTTTTTTGGATCAATAAATTCTTAATTATCCAAAAAAAAAAAAAAAAGAGCCGCAACAAAGGGCTAACAACACTGACCCTAGCCAAACAAAACCTCTTACAACCCAAGAGGCTAGGAGAAAACAAAGAAAATACCAATCCTAAGGGACATCTCTCCCTCTAGAATTCTTAAGAGACATAATTTTATCTTTAAGCTTTTTTTTCAGAGACTTTTTCGACAAAAGTTTATCATTATAAATGCAATCCATCAAATCCGAATCATCCAATTGAGCATCATCAACATCACTAGCTTCAAGAGCGCTGAACTGATTACTAGTATCACAACCCTTGCTAACAGGGGGAGGATTAACCATCACACTCGCAAGCGAATCTTCAACAACCTTAGCCTTAGAAGATGGGACCTCGAGCCATTGATCATTAACAACTGTAGGAACCTGAGTGTCTTTTTTCCTCCAAACTTGAGTAGTCTTTGGGCCTAAAGGAGAGGGAGAGGTGTGAGGACATTTCAATAAAGAGTGGCCAAACACATTACACTTCTCACAACGAGAAGGGAACCAAGGAATCTCAATCCCAATTTCAGCAATCTCACCATTCCCAACGTCCACTTTCAAAGATTTAGGAACAACCTTTCGAGCATCAATCTCAACGCACACACGAGCGAAGTTGGCCCTACTACCATTGGCCGTATGCATATCCATGAACAAAGGGCTACCTAAAATACTTCCCAAAAATTCCATACCCTTGGTTGTACGCAACACAAGAGGAACATCGAAGAACTTGAACCAAAGAGGAATACTAGAAATACAATTTTTCTTTAACTCCATACCCGAAACCCATCGTTTGAGAACCAAATATTTACCAGCAATGTAATAAGGCCCACCATTCAAAATTCTATCAAGAGCTTCCGAACTTCTAGCTTTAAAAATGAAGAATCCATTATCAAATTTCAACACTTTAGAAATGTCTTCACCCCAAATCCGCGACGCCCAATTGCTAACCATAGGGAAAGGAAGATTCTTGTCAAAAACATACCCCAAGATGGAAAGGCCCCATTCTTTAATTCCTTCATCAATAACCAAAGAAGGAACTTCAAAAATACCATCTTTACTTTCACCAATATCCATACTCGAAAGATGAAGAATTTTTGAATATTTAGCAGGGTTATGGACAAGGCTACTCCAAGACCTAACGGGGTGACAATTGTAACAATTGTAAGCCCTCTAGATGTGACAATTGTAAGATCTTTGGACACTCGTCCTTGAAGTGCCCCTTAGCTAAACCTATTTTGTCGAAAAAGGTGTGGAAGGTTAAGAGTAGAAGTCCTCCAGCTCCTATGGCTACTCCTAATGTGGCTGTCTTTGATGTTAGTTGCCCTAAGGACTGTGCTCCCTTATCTCCAAAGATTGTGGCCCCGGTCACTGACTCAGATAAAAGATCCGTTCCTGATGTGTGGACGGAAGTTCCTTCTAATAATCACAGAGAGAAATCCGGTTATGTTAGTAAGGCTGTTAAGCCTATTGATTGCTCAGCGAATGGGAAGAATTCGTTTGAGGTGCTATCCTCTACCTTTGATTTCGATCCTTATCTAGGAGGTGATCCTGTTGATGATCCTCCTACATCTACAAGAATGAGATTACAAGAAAAATTGAAAGATTTCAAAAATGCTAGAAGAAAGGGTGTTGATCGTCCCTAGTCTTTTGTTTTGTTTTCTTTCCCCTAGCCTCTTGGGATGTATGAGGTTTCGCTTGTAGGTTAGGGTGTTTGTTTGGCCTTTGGGCCTGTAAGCTTTTGCTTGTCGCCAGATTGGCTTCTGCGCTGTAGCTCTTTTTTTGGTTTTAATATATTCTTAATTATCCAAAAAAAAAAAAAAAAAGACCTAACGGGGTGCTCATTGGAACCAGTCCCTCCAACCACCTTGTGACAGAAAGAAGAAGATAACAAAGGAGGGAATTCCAAATTCTCACTTTGTAAACCATCACCCGTAGAACCCCTAGGATTATCAAGACCACTGTCACCTTGCGGTTTAACCAAAACAGGGCTATTATGAATATTCTGAGGAGCATGCAAGCCATGCAACAGATTAGCCCTCACGTGAGATGGACCTTCAATAAAAGAACCGGGTTCAACACCATGCGAGAAGCTACGGCCTTCATCCACTAAACCATGGCAAACATGGTCAAACACGGCTTTGTCCCCCATAACCCCATGCGCAAGATCAGCAACAAGACCTTGGGACTGGGACCCACTTAATTTTTTAATTGAACCCAAAGAAATCCCACACACTCCATCACCAAGATACGTAGACCCATCCACATCACCCACAGCAACACCTGTTACACTTGAAGGAGTCATATTACTAGCATTTAAAGCATTAATTGCACTCTCACCCACCACTTCAGAAATCACTTTCTTTTGCACAACAGTATGACACGCAGCTTGATGGACTTGAGAAGAAATGTTGACATTATCACCCACTTTCTCCAAGCTGGCCCCACAAAAATCCTTTAAAACCACGTCACCATGAGGATGCATTAAGAAATTCAAAGATAGAATTCCCCTCCCACAAGTTCAAGAAACTCACTTACACTCTATTGTGTGTGACCCTTTGGGTTCACCCTAACCTAGCAGTGGACAGGGACATCTCTATGTCTCCTAAAAATAGAAACTTTCTATTTTAAGGTTCAATTGGAACGATTCCAATTTTGCCCTTATTGATAACACCTTATCAATAGGCTTTCACTGGTCATGAGTGACATCTAGCAACATATCATGACATACCCTAGGTTTAGGTGAATAGCAGAACTATGTGAACCCTTCATGTTATTTAATCCTTCATCCCCTAATGTCACAGTTAAGATAATAGGTATGGTTTTAGTCAAACCCTATCTTAACAACTTGATATCTGTCCCACAAAATATAATCTCAATAAGGTAATCGCAGTGAAACTCTTTTCACTGTTTACCTATCACTCTGGCCAGAGGTTCCCTTTGAGAATTATCTTTGTGAACTAATCTTGACATTCTCTCTCTCATTAACTGAGATTGATGATCCCTTATTGCACACTTATCTATCTTCATGCATAACTCATTAGAGCCAATAAGCACCTATTACAACCTTATGGATAAGGCTGTACAGGATACTATCAAACTCTAGCAACCTATGCATAAGACAACTATGGTGTCTCGGGTCTAAGGACTACCAAATAAATGGACATAACACTAGAATATTCCTTTGACAGAACTCCCATAGGAACATTCTTTGTAGATCATGTTCAGTGTACATATTCTCTAATATGCACCCACAGATTAACCTAAGTGTCATTACACTGATAGGAAAGACTACCTATCCTCCATAAGAGTTAATTTAAATCTGTGCTACTCTTCAAACGGTTAATTAAATATCCACTTTAATAAACCTTTGAGTAGGAACTCTTTTAGAATAAATGTGTATGAGAAATATCAGTCTCTCTATCTCAACACCTTGAGATGCATATTTCTCTTATCATTTATTCATGGACCTTATCATATATGTTTGAACATATTAGATAAGTTATACCTTCCATAAATATTGTTATAATATGAAATTAATACACCCTTTAGGATTGGTTTTAGGGCATACTTCTAACAATCTCCCACTTGCACTAAAGCCAATCACCATAGTATCGAATACTAGTCTTCGTAAGACAAGGCTTTTAACACACACAGGTGTTAAGGCAAAGTAGATTTATGCAAAACCCTTTTGCATATTACTATTTTCAATAATAGTATTTAAACTAAAAATTCGCTGCCAACTCTGATGTCCTAGTAAATGAGACCTATGCTTTCAAAAGAAAACAATGTATACTAGACATTATTTTAGGCAATCTGTAAATGGCTAATTTTATAATTTCTTTATATGCAAGTATCTCATTCTTAAACTCCCTTTAAGAATATACTTGTTTCTATTCTAAATCACTATTCTGAATCAATTATCAATATCTGCTAACAACTGTTTGTAGCAATTTTGTGATATTGATTTGAGTATATACTTTATAATTACATGAGTCTGATATTTCTCAAATATGTTGTTCACATAAAAATCATTTCAAAAACCATTTTTGAAGAGATTTGAATTCCTATAACGATTATGGAATTCTTAATACTACGTTAGTATTTAAAGTATGTACTTATAAAGAAAATAAATGATGACTTTCCTGTTCCCACTAGTCCATTTTAAAAACAAGATACTTTATGTATTAAACCCTTTAATTACATAAAATTTCCTTTAATGTTTTATAAAGGTATAGTTTTTCAACTAATGTGGAAATCATGTTTTCTAATAACTCTTTATTTGAGAAAACTCATCTTTTAAAGTTTATTTGAAATATCCCATATTATCAAATAATCTTTAAACTTTATCGTTTGACATTTTTTAAGGTCTTATAGTGATTTGAGATTCAACCAAATATTTTCAATATTTATCTTTCAGTTTTACTTCATATTAATCATTTGAACGTTTCAAATATCTATTTTTTTTTTGGATAAATAATTTCAAATATCTATTACACATGAAGTATAATCAAACTAAAAGTTAGGGTTTATACATCTTATGTATTATCCCTTTAATCTCCATATACACTATTATGTGCATTTATTCATAGCATTCATAAAGAATTAAGAACTTCAAGATAATTGCCAGAATAGATCTAAAATATCCAATATTAAAGATAAATTGTTTCAAAACATAGTATTCAAAACTAAATAAAACTTCAAAAGAAGTAATTATTACATCTGGCAATAATAAAAGAGTTCTTAAAATTCTTAAATAAATAAGTCAAGAATCAAGCTTCAATGTCAAAGGCACCAACACTTTGATCCTTTCCAAACAATGCTAGCTCGATGTTCACTCGACCTTCTCCTTCCCTTTTTTTTTTTGGATAAGCAAGAAATATATTAACCAAAAAAGGAAATACAGCGCAAAAGCCAACCAGGCAACAAGCCAAAGCTCAACAGGCAAGAAGGCCAACAAGCCACCCAAGCCAACACAAGGAACCTCTTACAACCCAAGAGGTTCCCTTTGTCTCCTACATACAATCACATTGTACAATAAAACACAATTAGGTATCGTATACCATAAGCAGAATACTAATTCGTAATTAGTAAATGAATAAATAACAAGACGTACCACTAGAAAAACCATTCTTCAAAGAGGCAAGGTACTCCTTGCAATTCCTCCTCCAATGACCTGTTTTGCCGCAGTGGAAACACTTTCCCTTTGAATCCTTTGAATCCTTCTTCTTCACACCTCATTTAGGCTTATGATTAGACTTCTTCTTCTTCTTACCCTTGCCCTTGGGCTTGGATTTAGATGTTGAGGCCCCATCAATAACCAAAGCACTTCCTTTGGAGTCCTTTTTCAAGGTCTCCTCAGCAGTTAACAACATGTTCATCAGATCAGTCAAAGAGACTTTATCATTCACATCAGACATGTGAAAGTTCATGATAAACAGTTTATAACTCGTAGGAAGAGAGTGAAGTAGAATATCAGTCCCCATCTCAGAAGAGATATCCACACCTAGATCATGAAGGGCATGGATATTCTGGATCATCTTCAGACAATGCTCATTAACATATGTTCCTTCCACCATCTTACATGCAAAGAGCTCACCAACAGTGTTGTACCTTATAACCCTGTTTTGTGACTCATACAGCTCTTTAAGATGTTTGATGATTGCATGTGAGCTATCTATGACCTCATGTTGCCTTTGGAGCTCATTGGTCATCGATGCCATGATGTAGCATCTCACTTGCACATCATCCTCGAGCCACTTGTTGTAAGTGTCTCGTTCCTCTTCTGATGCCCCTTCAGGTAGAGCATTAGGGCGTGGAGACTTTATGACATAGTCAATTTTATCAGCGGCCAAAACAATTTTCAGATTTCTAATCCAGTCATTAAAGTTTGGACCAGTCAAACGGTTGTCATCAAGAATACGAGAGAGAGGGTTTAAAGGTGCCATCTACAAAATTATCCAAAAAAAAAAAAGGTGCCATCTACAACAGAAAATAATATAAATTTCATATTAATAAAACATAAAAACTTTTGGTCTTTAATTTCTATGTTACCTCCCACTATTTTGTTCAAATCCCATACTCCCTAAGATGAGATTTGGGAATTTCAAAAGATTGAATTTCCATAGCAGGGATTGGGGTCCCATTAAGAATTAGTAACCTCACATGTTAGTTTCTTGGATACTAACCCTTAATGAGTGGATGACTCTTTATCCTAATGCTTCACCAAAGCAAATTCCAATCATCCTTTAGCCTCTAAAATTGTAGTATCCTCACATAATAGTGTGATAACCCAAAAATTTTATAAGCATATTTTTACGATTATTTATAAACTTTGGGGTATTTTTGTAAAGTTAGGGGTTTCATATTTTGAAGTTTTATAAAAGTTGGGGGTGGCTTTAATATATATATAACTTAAGGATGTGTTGTAAATATAAGAAACTAGATTTGTGATATTTGCAAATAAGCCCACCTCATTTATATATACACCCGTGACCAAACAGCCCCTTAAGTAATTCCATTAAAACCCAAGTCAGCCCCATTCTTTCCTTATTACCATTCGAAATCTAGAGAGAAGCCGAGAGGGTCGAGAGGGAGGTTCGAGAGCCGAGGGAGGGGCGAGCACCTTGTCGTCGGAGCAGCTGCCGGAGTTGCAGATTTCTCGCCGGATTCCTCCATTTCAGCGGATCAAGAGGTAAGTTCTTGCTTTTAATGACTATCTTCTTCCCTTATTCTCTTTGCATATCCGGTTTTTTTGGGAAGTCTAAGGTCTGGATTTGTGAGTTTAGTATGTGATTTTGTAAAGATTCAAGCTTTTGAGCTTGATCCATGATTCTCGAAAACCTGTTTTGAAGAGGGTTGAGTTTTGGTAACCACATGTATGCCCGATTCCCTCATCTTCTGCGCATGTCTAGTTTGTGGTGTTTAAAATATCAAGTTTGACTTTTGGGTTTAAATCTTTGTGTGAAACTTGAATTTTTGTTATCTAAAATGATTTTGAATATGGGTTTATGCTTGTGAGTGATGATTTGTTAAGATTTGAACATGCACGATTGTGGGTTTGAACTCAGTTTTCACTTCAAGCAAACTGATTTGGGGTCTTACATATGAGATTCGGTAACATTCATGGGTCTGATTCTGAAATTTGAGACTGTACCTGTTCAACCATTGTGTTTTACTTTTGATTTTGAGCTTTGGGGATGAATCAAGAGTTCTTTGAGTCTGCTTGTAGTGTTTCTGCTGTTGATGTGGTTTATAACTTGATTTTTTTTAAGTGACTGTACTAAGGAGGACGTGAGCAGCAGCCATAGCTGCTCGAGTCTGAGCTTGGGTTTGGGTTTTGAAATTTTAATTTGGAATATGTGTATTTCAAGCTGAATAGTGGCTAGAGCTAAGATTATGAAGGATTTAAACATCTAAAATTCTGTTTTTGAGTTTTTAAAACTATAATCCTCCTTTTTATGGAAGATTTCATGAATGCATGTATTTAAATGATACCTTCCCTGTTTTTAATGCTGCAGATGAGTTTATTAAGGTGTTGAAATGTTATTATAAAGTTTTGGTTGTGTTTAAAAAGGTTTTGGATGGGATTTCATACCTGTTACTGCTTTTTTTTTTTTTTTAACTTTGAACTTGAGTTTTAATGGAGGTTCAAGGTTAATCTATTTTGCACGAGATTAGGTACATACTTAAAGCTATTATTTTTGAAAACTAGTGAGGTAAAGAGGCTTGCATGTGGTTTTACAATAAGCTTGGACTTTCATTTTCTATATTTGATGTTCAATGATGAAACTGTGGGTCTCATACTTCCCGAAATTGAAAAATCTTGTTAAATCTTATGTATCAAGCTAGCATATAATAGATTTTGTATGGTGAAGTCTGTTTGTGAGTAGATTCACGGCTGTGATGATGAGTTTGGATTGGGTTTTTACATGCATGCCAAAAGGTTTTTGGGTTTCTTGGGTTTAAACTCTTTTTCTTGATAAATTCTTGTTAGTTAAACTTCTAATCTTGGATTAAAGGTGTAAATCTAGTGTTTGAAATTGTATTAGGTTGGATTTAGGCTCTAGTAGAAGAAATTTAAGCTTGGTAGTGTTTTGATTGAGTTGGGTGAAGTTGGAAATCATGTTTCAGCCATGTGTTTTACTGCAAAACAGGGCATTACCGATAATGGCCTATGCCATTATCGGTAATGGAAACTAATGGTGTTTTTCTTCCTCTTTTTTTTTTTTGGATAATTAAGAATTTATTGAACCAAAAAAGGGCAGAACCCAAAAGAACAAAGAAAAAGCCGAGGCCACAAAAACCTACGGAAAAACGGACAGAACCTCCCCTAAAAAAGGGACAAAAGCCAGCAAAACCTGCCTAAAAAACAATCAAAAAGACCAAAGGACCCACACCGAAGCAAACCAGCAACAACTAGCCCACAGCCCGGGCACCAGCGAAAACCAAAAAAAACAAGCACAAACGCCTACAGCCCGGGCACAAGCAACCAAAGAAACAACCCTAGTGCTTTAAGATATTACAAGGAAAAGCCCACCTGTCACACATAGCCCTATTACTAGGATTATCAACAATACCTTTAAAACTAGACACTCTGTTCCTCACATCACTACAAATTAAAGAGAAAACATTATCAGTACTAATGAACAAATTTTCATGTATTCTAGAGTTCCGTTGCCTCCAGATGTTGTAGATAGTAGCTGCCCAGGCAATCCTCCTGACAATATGGCAAAAATTCTTCCCCTGACAAGAAGTCACCCAAATGAACTCATTCTCCCACGATCGAGGAGTTCTATTGTGACCACATAGCTTAAGAACATTTCCCCAAATCAAGGCAGTGAAACTGCAACCAAAAAATAGATGATTCCGGTCTTCATAATCAGCCCTGCAAAACACACAGGACATAGAATCAATAATACCCCATCTAAGAAGCTTATCCTGAGTATTGAGCCTGTTTAGAATAGTCAGCCATGCTATAAACGAGTGTCTTTTGATTGAATTCGAGAACCACACAACATTATGCCAGCTCACAACCGGTGCATTAATACGAATATGATTCCAAGCAGAGCTAGTAGAAAAAGTCCCTGTGGTAGTAAGCACCCACTCCACTGTGTCTTCCCTCCTACTGCTAAGAGGGGGACAAGCAAAACAACTATCTCGGATGGTAATAAGATCAGCAGTATTAGTAACAGGCCAGTTCCATCCCACATTAGATAAAATACAAGATACTTTAGCTTGCAAAGGGATAGCTGCATCATAAACCACACGAGAACTAAAGTGCTGTAGCAAAGGTCCAACTGGATGCCAATTGTCATGCCACAAGAAAGTAGATTCTCCATTACCAATTCTATGCTTGATAAGGGGTCGAGCCACATCCCTTAACTGAAGGATCTTCCTCCAACTCCAAGAGCAGTTAGAAGGAAGGTTAATGGACCAAAAGCTTCTACCCCTAAGAAGATACTCCTCCACCCAAGCAACCCAGATCGATCCAGATCTAGCAAATAAATTCCAGATATGTTTCAGAATTGCAGCAACATTCCAATCCTTGACCCTGCGAAGCCCAAACCCTCTTTCATCCTTAGGATTACAGACCAAATTCCAACTAACTTTGGCCTTATGAGCCTTACCAGAAGACCCAGACCAGAGAAATGCATTGAACAGCTGTTCTATCCTGCTCACAGTGTCCATAGGAATGATGAACATGCTACACCAGTACACCTGGATACTAAAAAGGACTGAAGATAGAAGCTGGAGTCTACCAGCAAAAGAGAGAGATTTGCTTGTCCAAGAATGTATACGGCTAAACAACTTCTCCAGTAAAGGCTGACAATCCAGACTTGAAAGCTTTGTAGAAATAAGGGGGACACCCAGATACCGCATAGGCAGACTTCCCACATTGATCCAAGTAATACGAATGATTTCATCTTTCACAGAATCACTAGCTCCCGAAATAAACAAAGAACTCTTACTAGGATTAATTTGAAGACCAGAAAACATCTCAAAAGCTTTAAGCTCATCAATAAGGATCTGAACACTTCCAGGGGTGGCCTTAGCAAACAGGAACAGGTCGTCTGCAAAGCACAGATGAGAAAGATTAACTTTCTCACATCTAAAATGGTACTCAAATTCATCCCTCCTGGTGGCATGAGAAAGCGATCTAGACAAAACCTCCATAACAATCACAAAAAGAAAGGGGGACATAGGATCCCCTTGCCGAAGCCCCTTTTTCCCCACAAAAAACCCTGCTAACTCTCCATTAACAGCAACAGAAAACTTAGGAGAAGAGATACACGCCACAATACAAGACAACAAATGAGCAGGCGTACCCATATGCCTCAGAATAGCAATTAAGGCTTCCCAGTTAACAGAATCATACGCTTTCTTAATATCAACCTTCAAAGCACATCTAGGAGGTCCCACATCCTTATGATAATTATGCATAATATGTCTGTTTTACAACTGTTTTTGAGAACTACATGAACATAGATGTTAAACACATTTGAGAATGGTATAACTTACAAATGTTTGAGAACCTTACGGATTATTAGCTTGTTAAATAGATACATGGAATATACTAGTTTAAAGACTATTGAATTGTGTGGCATGTTTATGAAATGAGAACTAAGGCACAGAAATGAAACGTTTTGAGAACTTGTCTATATTTCCTGGCAAACTACTTAGAACTGGGTTTTATGTGTATGTGTATATAAAACTGATGCTATTTCCAGAATTTTAAATGGAGGTCCCTACTATATCTCTGGTAGATATTTGGTGCTTCATCACTGGCAGCCGGGTATGGAATTGAAGAAAGGTGGCTTTTCTAAAATTCCCATTTGGATAAAGTTGTTTAATGTTCCGCTTGTTCTTCGCACGACCAAGGGCATGGAATATATTGGTAGCATTCTAGGTAACCCCCTGTATATGGATGTTCATACGGCATTGGGTAGTAGAGCTAATTTTGCTAGAATCTGTATTGAGATTGAAGCTGACAAGGCTCTCCCTAAGACCCTGCGCTTGGCTGTAGGGAAAGATGAAATTGTGGAAGTTGGGATTGAGATCCCTTGGGTTCCATCTCGCTGTGAGAAATGTAAGGTGTTTGGTCATTCTTTGCGTAAATGTCCTCTTTCCCCTCCCACTCCCATTGTTACTAAACCTATTCTCCAGTGGAGAAAGAAAGATTCTAAGGTTGTTACTCAGGCTGCTGTTGTTTGTGATAATCAGTGGCATGAGGTTCGAGCTGCAAAGCGTGCCAGTGTTGAGGATAAGAAGAAAGATATCCCGCCATCTGGGGGGGATTGTAACATTAGCAATAAATTTAACATCCTTGCTGATAGTATTAATGAGGATAGTGTGAAAGACCATGCGGATATGGTGGATAGCAATTTGGTTGATGAACCTCTGTTGGACCATTCGGACATGGTGGATTGCAACTATGATGATTTTTCTTTGTCTAGAAAGTCCCTCAAAAAGAAACTTAAAGATAAAATCCAATCTTTGAAAAATTCTAGAGGAAGGGATGTCCCTTAGTTTGTTGTTCTTTTCTTTGGTTTCTCCTAGCCTCTTGGGTTGTAAGAGGATTTTGTTTGGCTAGGGGTTAGTGGTGTTAGCCCTCTTGTTGTGGCTCGTGCTTTGCGCTTCCTTGTATTATCTTGTTTTTTGGTAATATATTTCTTAATTATCCAAAAATATATATATATATATATATATATATATATATATATATATATATATATATATATAAATACTTGGTCTAAAGCTCATATGCCTGATTTTCTAGATATATCTATATTAAAGAAAGATGTTGAGATTTTTTTACAACTGTTCCCTTGACTTTTGGGTTGGATTGAATATTTTGAAATGGGAATCAGCCAGGGTACAAAAGT
>JAESVK010069181.1:0-10421 GCA_017140935.1 Hamamelis virginiana
AAAACCCAGCCCAACTAAATACTAATGGACTTTCGTTGGAAAATTACAGTTTAACCTTCCGTACTAATGATCAAAAATACTTTATACTCTTATGATTTTGATTGCAATATATTGACCCCTTTTAGGATTGATTTATGATATTTTGTACTCTTCTTCCAATTAGCCATTTATTTCTTTGACTAAAAAATGATGTTAGACTTTATTTTTTCATACAATATTTATCCTAGGTTGCTAATATGCTTACAAGCATATCAGTGAAGTTCATGATTTTTCTCAATATATTTTATTTATTATGAATTTTATTTATTGCATGGAGAAATTAAATAATTTATAAGAATTAAAATATATTGAAAAAAATTATGAAATTTCACCGATATGATTATAGACACATTATCAATTTAGGATAATTATTGTATTTAAAATAACATGTCCAACACTATTTTCCAGTCAAAGAAATATATTGTTATAGCTGACTGATGAATGCAAAATGTCACAAATTAAAACGATAGGGAGTCAATGTATCGTAATCAAAGCCATTGATCCTTCCTCTTATGATGAAAAAGATTTATATTTGCTAAATCTTAAATTTATTTCTTCAATAGCAATTTAATTTATTTTACTCCCTTATAATTTTCCTTTCAATAGAAAATGATGAAAAAGATTGTACCCTTCTCTCATCTTTTAATACTCCTCTTATTTATTTATTTATTTTTTTGGATAACCGGGTGTTCGGGCCAGCTTACGTACACCACGACTAATCTCGAGGCCCTGAAGTTAACGCCGGATAAGCCTCCAGTGGTCCTAAGAGTTTAGTACGATTCGAACTCAGGACCTCCGCTTCTTGAGGCGTGGTTCCTTGCCAACTGAGCTACCCCTCGGGGTTTACTCCTCTCTTTGAAGAACACAGGAATGACAGATTATTAAACTGCTCTCAACATTACTTTTTTAGTCAGATGCAGCACCACTAGATCCTTCCTCTTCTTCTTTTCATCATTAATTTTCTGTGGGTACGTGGGTGAGAACTGAAGTTTGTTTTTATTTATTTATATTATATTATCTTTAATAGTAATTATAAGGGAGTAACATTGTACAAGATTTTTTGTAATTGGTGTGGAAAGAACTTTTTGTGGGGCATATAGAATTACTCAATTATTATGTACATATATCTATTACAATTATATAAGTCGTTTGCATAAAAAGTTAATGTGGCAAGCTCCTCTTCAATCTTCTTTTTTCCTTCAGTTTGTTCTCTCTCTCTCTCTCTCTCTCTCTCTCTCACACGTCCCTCAACACCTCTTTTTTCAACTTTTTGTCTCTCTTGGATACACATCCTTACTTTCACACCTGAAATTCAGGTTAGTAGAGAGAGAGAGAGAGAGTGTGGGGGGGATTAGATTGACTGAGAGGCAAATTAAAGGTAACAACCTTGGAATGACTATCCAATTGCCAGATTTTTCTTAATATTTAGACTGATGTGACCAATTAAAACCTTGTAATGACTGTCAAATTGTCAGATTTTTCTTAAAACCCAGCTGGACTCATTAGAGATAAGGAAGGAGATATTGGGTCCTCAACACCTCTTTTTTCAACTTTTTGTCTCTCTGGGATACACATCCTTACTTTCACACCTGAAATTCAGGTTAGTAGAGAGAGAGAGAGAGAGAGAGAGAGGGGGGGGGGGGATTAGATTGACTGATAGGCAAATTAAAGGTAACAACCTTGGAATGACTATCAAATTGCCAGATTTTTCTTAATATTTAGACTGATGTGACCAAACAATATTTAGACTTATGTGACCAATTAAAACCTTGTAATGACTGTCAAATTGTCAGAATTTTCTTAAAACCCAGCTGGACTCATTAGAGATAAGGAAGGAGATATTGGGTCATTGAATTTGCAAATAAAGTGAGCTATAGAGCTGGTAAAAAATATATTCATATTGATGTTGAAAAAAAAATGAAAAATTCATATCGACGATTGGGTCGTTCAGCGTGAGGCCACGGGTGAACACGCTGGTAAGGTCTTGTTCTTTTACATATACCTTTTATAATGCCATTTGATTTAAGAAAAAAAACTAGACAAATTTAACCCAAAAAAATTATTTATTAAATAGTGATAAAATTAAAGTTGGTCAAATTGTTTGGTAAAGTTTTATATTTTCCATTTAGTTGTTGAATGTTCCACTTTCATTTACACTGGTACGTGTTGAAAAATGAGGATGCTTTTTTGGACAATGCTAGCTTAAATTATTCATATTCATGATTGAAAGTTTGAAACTAACAGTTTCTCCAAATGTGGGAAGGTTCCCTTTGGCCAGCTGGGTCCTGCCAGTCTTCCTTCAAAGTCCTTCTTCTTCTTCTTCTTTTTTACCTCCTCCTCCTCTTCTTCTTCTTCTTTTTCTTCGTATTTTCCTTTGAGTCGAAGTCAGTCAACCAAAACAGTCTTCACTAGCTACCAGATCCAATCATGCCAATTGTATATCTAACCCATTATCTTCACTACCAGTCTGTTTAATGATTTATTAGAGCAGGTAGAATATTTTTAGGAAAATTACAGTTTGTACTCTTCTTCCAGTTAACCATTTATTTCTTTGACTAAAAAATGATGTTAGACTTTATTATTTCATGCAATATTTATCCTAGGTTGCTAATGTGCTTATAAGCATATCGGTGAAGTTCATGATTTTTCTCAATATATTTTATTTATTATGAATTTTATTTATTGCATGGTGAAAATAATTTATAAGAATTAAAATATATTGAGAAAAATCATGAAACTTCACCTATATGCTTATAAACATATTAGCAATTTAGGATAATTACTGTGTAAAAAATAACATGTCCAACACTATTTTTCAGTCAAAGAAATATATAGTTAGGTGACTGAAGAGTGCAAAATATCGCAAATTTAAATGATAGAGAGTCAACGTGTTTGCAATCAAAATCATAGGAATTGTAAAATATTTTTGACTAGTAGTAGATGGTCAAACTGTAATTTCCACAATATTTTTTTTACCAGACCTTTGATCAAGTTTCCCTTTTTCATAATTCTAAAATGAATGGTCTTTAACAATGTGAGTTGACGATAAGGTCATAGAGTCACAATGCCTTGGAGGCTTGGAGCAATAGAAAAGAAATCACAAAACCAAAGTTGGATAGAGTTCCCCATAGGTAGTCACAGTAGTAATGGCAATATATATAGCTGGTTAAATGTAGTAATTCCACCATGAAACCAAACAAGTTAGGACTATGCAAACTGGGATTCTGAAATTCGCCTAATTTATGTCCCAACTCTATTCGATTAAAAATGAAGATAAATCTCTAATTCAATAGAAATAGCACAAGCTACTCTCAACTGTTTCACTTGAATCTAACATGGGTTTTAATTAAATTAAACAATGATTATCAAATTTACCAGCTCCACACATCAGATTCCAGTGTTTCCTTAAAGGGGGAAGATTGCGAGGAGAAGCAATTTTTTATTAAATAATGAAATACTTATTTGGCAAAGAAGGTTAAAAAAACTAACCAAATCCAATCCCAATCCACATGCAATCATGCATGCTTACAAGTTGTTCATTAGCAATAAATAAGGAGAACATGAAAACAATT
Organism: Hamamelis virginiana; assembly: GCA_017140935.1. Classification (NCBI taxonomy): domain Eukaryota; kingdom Viridiplantae; phylum Streptophyta; class Magnoliopsida; order Saxifragales; family Hamamelidaceae; genus Hamamelis; species Hamamelis virginiana. The sequence goes on from JAESVK010069181.1 coordinate 3,612, forward strand.
TTAATTAAGTGCTGATAATTATCAGCTCTTTTTCTTCTTTTTCCTTTTTTTTTTTTTTTTTTTTTTTTTGGAGGATTACAGAGCTCTCAAGCCTACTAGATATTCTTATGCTGTTATTAAGAGGATTGCAAATCAGTTTAAGGAGAAATTAGGCCAAGGTGCTTATGGAACCGTGTTCAAAGAAAAACTTTTGGATGAAATTCTTGTTGCTGTAAAACTCCTTAACGATTCCATGGGAAATAGGGAAGAGTTCATCAATGAAGTGAGAACGATGGGTACAATCCACCACGTCAATGTGGTCCGCTTGGTCAGGTTCAGTGCAGAAGGATTCAAACGAGCTCTTGTTTATGAGTCGTTGCCAAATGAGTCGCTTGAGAAGTTCATATTTTCATATGATGATAAGAAATGTTCTCTCGGTTGGAGAGGCTTGAAAATATTGCTTTAGGCATAGCCAAAGGAATTGATCAAGTATCTTCACCAAGGATGCGACCAGCGAATCCTCCATTTTAATATCAAACCTCATAATATTTTGTTGGACCACAACTTTGTCCAAAGATCTTCAATTTTGGCCTGGCTAAATTGTGTTCTAAGCAGGCCGGCCCTGCCTATTTGCAACCTAAAACAAAATTTTGAGGCTTCCATCTAAGAGGCCGCCAAGAGGGGCCCCAAATTTGATTTAAATGTATGTGTTTTTTATGTTTATTTCATATATATTTGAATTATATTCATTTTAATAGATTAAGTATATTGATATTTGTTTGATATATGTGTATTAGTGAATGGTAATAGGAGGTTCTGGGTGAGCCAAATGAAAACCTTTTTGTGAATTGCTTGTTGTAGTATGATTGTAGGTTTTAGACTAAGAAAAACTAAGGTATGCAATTTTTTTTTTTTTTTTTATATTAAAATGTAGAAGGGCCTCATTCTAGGAACTCCGTTTGGGGCCACCCAAACCCCAGGGCCGGCCCTGGTTTTAAGGGACAAAGTCACTACTACAAAAAAGCTCAAAGAAGACGGTTTTAAACCGTCTTTGTTTAAAAAAGAAGACGGTTTTAAAACCGTCTTTATGGGAGCCGTCTTGTTTGCCTAAAAAGAAAAGAAGACGGTTTTTTGACCGTCTTCTTATTTGTAAAATTGAAGACGGTTTTAAATCGTCTTTAATAATGAACCTACGAAGACGGTTTCAAAACCGTCTTTGTTAAGTTATACCTAAAAAGACGGTTTTAAAGTGTCTTTTTAATAAAAAATAAAAGACAATTTTAAAACGTCTTAATACCATAAATAAGAAGACGTTTTTAGTAATGTCTTCATCAAATTATACCTAAAAAGACAGTTTTCCAGGATAGTTACAAAACCGTCTTATTTTAGTCACTTTTATTTCACAAGAAAAGTCCTCATTTCCATTTATAATGGATTTAAAACCGTCTTGCTTTAGTTTGTTCACAACCTGTATTCACAGTCTACAGATATATATATATAACAATATATATTGCTGTCATTCACCCATAACATCCATACATGCATACAAAATATCATAATCGATCCAACAATAACATATAATTATATATATGTTTGGTATAATATTCAAAACACGAGTAGAATTAATTTAATTAATGGGAATTTATACTTGTTCAAGTTACAAAATTTAAACTTAAGTACATGTATACGTCCACATAATTTTTCTAAAGTACAAAATCCACCAATTAAACTGCAGCCTTCGTAAAACAAGTAGCACATCCCCATAATCCAAAATGACAGTGCCACATGCCTTTAATGCTCAAGACCTACATAAAATATAAAGAGATGCACAAGTTTGAGTTCGAAAATCATAGTGAATACATATTGCTTTAAACTAAATAAAAAAGATGCTATCACATTAAAAAGGCCCAAAACAAATAAATGCTATATCATAAGTAAATAAAAAGAAATGCAAATTTTAGTTCAACTACTCAAAGTAAGAAAACAATGACACCAATGGAATTCTAAATTAAAATGGTAGCATTTCATCCATAGGAAAGTATGAAAAGAAATAAACTTGTTTTTCGAGACGAAAATCCGGCAGAGTTTCGTCTATTTTTGTAATATTCCCAAATTTTTACCTATCAAATCAAGAGTACATAACACTTTTATAATTATATCTAAACAATATTTCAAACCAGCGATCCCACACAAACCCAAATGAGTGTCCATCCAACCTCCTCCCCCAAAACTACAATATTTACAGCAATCCCACACAATTACAACTCAAACCAGCAATAACACTTCTATACTTCGTATTTGTACAAAAATAAGAAACGATGGAAAAACAAGTGGGGAGATAGCTTTTATACCTCATTCATTTTTTGGTGAATGGTATAGTACATAGCTTTGAAACCTACAAACAGATTATAGTGAAAATATTGTTAGATTCCAACCACTATATGAGAACCAATGAAATTCAACAATTTAACAAAATAAATCAATACTAGTAAGTAATATTATATGTCACAATGACGTTCCAAGGCTGGAGAGTTAAGGAGTCAATATCTTAAAACAATTGAGATGAGTTCATTTAAACAATACCTTGCCCAACTACTTTAGTTTAACAGACAAACCATTCTCTGCATTCTGATTATATCAAGTGTCATAGTAAATTTATATGCCAAAAAAGTGAAAGTTCACTACATGCCCATTTTGTAGAAAGGCTTCTTTATTATACTGCTAGCAAAAGAATAAAGCCCAACATAAGTGTATCAAACGAAGCATGTAATTATGAAAAAAACTTACCACAGCACAATCAAGTGAATAAGCCATCGCTTTTGATGATGAAACATCCAAATTGAGACCAATAGCAATAGTTGTGTATGGAGCAAAGGTTCAAGCATCTCTCTAGTTGAGCTAGGATGGCGCCAACATATAAAATCAATGACCACAGTAGATAAATATTTGGTATATATAGTTCAAAGAGAGCATTAACACAATCCTACCACAACCATACAATTTAGTTGGAAGGATGTGCAAATCTAGCATTAGAGGCAAGCATAAAATGTTCTCATTTTTGATCTTCTCATACTCTCCAACTGAAACCAAAAGAAAAGTATCTTTGTGAAAGAAAGAGAAACACTTAGCTTTTCTTCGTCAATGGTGCCTAAAATGTTCTTTACCTGTTCACTTGGGTTTCTCTTTCCAACATAGACCATCTCAAGCTGCACACATGTACTTGTAATTTCTTTCATCTTAGCATTGAATTCTCTAATCCAATTTATGTTGTCGCCTCCATAAATGCAAAGATTTATGCCTTCTTCTACCTGACATCCAGTGATGTTATTAGAACAATTTCAACCAATCTACGTAATGGTAGAAATAGAAACAAATATCCTTAATTTTGCAGTAATTGATGCTTTATATAATTTTGAGATAGAATCATACCCACTTCGTCAGTAAAGGGTCAATTTCATCAGTCATGAGTTGTAAACTCAAGTTCTCCTCTTCCCAGAGCTCTTTTTCCCTTGAAGCTGAAAAGGGATATGCCCCGGCACCCCAGATTAACACCATATCTATTGCATTTGTGTTTGTAACCATTCCTTGTGAATCCAACACCACCATTAAGGGCTCATCTTTGAAGCTCCATACTTGTTTCATATAGTTCACCGCTGCTGAGCTAAGTAACCATGGTTGCCGAATTGAGTACCATGGCAAGGATTATGAGGGTATTGCTGCATTATGAGCCAACATTCACCATAACTTGTCACAAAAGCTGCAAGTACTAAAACTAACTTTGCGTCCCATCTATAATTCCCTAGCAAATCAAACAAGATCATTGCCCTCGCATGTAGATTCTTTTCACCAGAGCACTTGCAGAGCATCTGTCATTACAACAAATGTTAAACATGTAAAATTGAGAGAGAGAGAGAGAGAGAGAGGTGGGGGGAATGGATTACCTCATGTGAAATCTTATAAATGGTGTGTCCCAGTGGTTCTTGTGATCCAACTACTTCATTGTTATATGTATTATTCTTACCAATGGCATCATGATGCAGATCAGAAACCTGAAACAAGTGCCATGAATTTTTAAATACTTGAAATGGAATGTGTGGACAAGTAAAGTTTGTCATAAGATGTCTGAGTGATATTGGTGTGTATTCTTTCAAAAAAAGAAAAAAAATTTCCAGTAGCCCTGTCACCACAGTGTAGGGCTTATGCATGAGTTAACAAGAATAAGAAAAATCAGAAAATCATAATAATCAATTGGAGAAAAACTGTACAAGTGAAACCCATGCAACACAACCATCTTAATAAATCCAATGAGAAACCAGAATTAATTTACTGCTTCTAAGGCAAATCTTGATGTCCATTAAATTCACGACAAGTACGTCTCAATAAGTCCTAGATACTGATGAAGAACACAAATACATTAATTTATTGATTCCCATTAATATGCAACATCTTTAGTTCTTTTTCTTTGAGAATTAACAAATTTACTAAGAATAATAATTTTCTTATAAATGCCATACAAATTTTGAGAAGTTGATGTATATATACTGGCAAGTAAACCATGAACATTCAATGTCAATAATGAACATGTGGCCAGGTAGTGGAGTTACTAGTTCTTGTGATGCAGTAGCATGACACATGACATTCTCCATCGCGAGAAGCAACTGCTCAGAATCAAGATGCCGACCATCAGGATCATGGGAAAGGAGGAGCTTCTTTATCAGAACATCTTCCGAGGAAGATGAGGCACGCTGCAAGAAGCCCTCACTTCCAAGCAAGTTCATGGCCAAGATGATGGTAATTTGCCAAAGGCAGAGTAATTCATGGGCTAAGATGTTATAATATTGGCTTATCAAAATATTTCTGTGCTATATATATGGGGTCATGACATTGAGGAAAAGCCTGCACATGGACTTACTTTATTTGTTTAGATGAACGTGTGTGGGTGCACTTGGATTGCTTCTACTAATCTTAAACAACAATGATGTTGTACCTTTTTTTTTTACTTGGAGACCATCAAAAGAAGTGGTTCTCACTTAAAAAGAGTCTTGAGTGAATGAGTGGCAAAGCAGAATCAAATTCTGGACCTTCTCTTTAGCGCTTTTTCCTTTAATTCTACTTCTGAAAGAAGAAAGCACCCATAATTCTAGAGAAATCTATCTGTTTGAAGCTTTGAATCTTGAGCTGGGTTTGGTTGCATTATTTCAGTTAGAAAAAAGGAGCCAAATCACTGTCTCCTGTGACCCAGAAACATGATTATGATTCCCATTGTTGTGCCCCATTAGTCAATTGAAAGAAAGCCTTTTTAACCAAATCTTAATGTTTGAAGTTAAAGAACATCCAAATCAGTTGTTGAAAGACAAATTAGTTCAGTTTTAGGCTCTTACAATCACAGAAATGCCTCAGATATGTTGGGACCCAGTATGGCATCCAAATCTCAGTCCAATCTCGAGCCTCAGCCAAATCTATGGGAAGAAAATTAAGAAGTGTTCTTTAGAATTCTTAGCTTGTGATTAATTTCAAGAAAAATTAGAAGTGGCTTTAGAATTAAAGAGAAACAAATGCACAAATAAATTTTGAAATAAGAAAGAGAATTATAGAACCAGTGAACAATTGAGTGCAAATAAATTATGGAATCACTATGGGATAGGGCTGCAACTCAACTCAGCCCAACCCAAACATAATTATTTTTTTTAATCCTGTATATTTCCTTAACCACAAGCAGAATGAAGATTCTTAATATTAATTGAGCAAGTAAATATCTTAAAAAACAGTTTAATTTAGACTACTCAATTCATAACAGATTGCGGAAAAGTCATGACATATATATGCAAAAACAATGTAAATAGGATGTCAAGCAAAAATCTGAAGAGCTGATCAAAATTTGACAAAACCTTATCAAATACTATCAATACACCATATATATAGATAGACAGAAGCATGCAAAAATCTGGAAATTAAAAAAAATGAAAAAACCTACCTCAAAACAAGTTTGAGCTTCGCGAAAGGATGCCAAGATAGAGTCAAGCACTGTATGTCGATTTTGGGATGTCCCTGCAACAACCAATCTCAGATCAGTGTAAATAGAGAGAGAGATCAAGGTTGAGAGAGAAATCGTGAGAGATGAGAGGGAGAAAACGTGTGAGATATATAGATAGATGAAAGAGAAAGTGTGGGAGAGATCAAATGGTCATATCTGAGCTGGACAGAGCAGCGATGAGGGTTAGATGAAGCAAATCTTTGCTTGCTCGAAAAGACTGGAGCTACGGTTCAGATCGACGAGCACCAGATGCGAAATCTAGATAAAATGGGAGGGAGATCGAACGAGTCGTCCCTAGATCTGGAAAGCTAGGGTTTGTTCGAGTATGCACACCGAATGAGGAAGCTATCAAGCGTCAAACAGAGCTTTGCTATATATATATATATATATATATATATATATATATATAAAGAGAGAGAGAGAGAGAGAGAGATTGAGTTTAGAGAGCTGGGATCGATGCGTCCACCAATGGCGGCTAGGGTTCGCGGTAGAGAGGGTTCAGGGAGATGGAGGAAGGGATCGACCAAGTGGTTTGAGGGATGGGAGGTTAGGGTTTCCCCTCTTTGCTATATATCGATGCGTCCACCAATACGGTGCCCTTTTAATTCTTCCAAGGAAGACACTCACTGCAAAGTTGTCTTGAATAATATGACCATTAAAGACGGTTCAAATAAAACCGTCTTGAAATCCTTAACAAAAAGACGGTCAATAAAAAATGTCTTCTTTGATATCTTTTGAAGTCGGTTTTTAAAACCGTCTTCTACTCAGCGTCTTCTTTGGGCTTTTTTGTAGTAGTG
>JAESVK010069182.1:0-25208 GCA_017140935.1 Hamamelis virginiana
AAGAAAGTTGCCAAAATCATAGAATTGATGGCCAAAAGTTGGTGGTTAATGAAATAGGTGATGGCAAAAAATATGGCTATAATTCAATTTTACATGAGTGGAAGCATTTAGATGAACCATTCCATGTTGATTTTATTTTCAAGGAACCTCTGCCAATTACTTTGGACCATCGCAAATTTTTTGGTATTGTCAAAGAGGATGTTAGGTTCAAACAAAGTAAGAAAACCACCCATCTTACATGGATAGTTTTATATCCAAATTAGATTTGTGGAGCTCATCAAATTAGCATCAAAATGGATGGGCTAATCAAAATTTTATTGACGAAGAGTTTTTCTCAAATGTGATTAAGTTGATTCCGTAGCTTGGTCAAAATTATTAACCTTGATGTGGCCAAGTAAATAGCCAAACAAATGGCTAAGAATTTTTCAGTTTACTGGTATCTTGACAACTTGACCAGTTTTCTTAGGAAATTCATAATTAATTCTAGAAAAATTATTTATGACTTATGTTTATTTATATGGCTTCTTAACTTATTGAAGTTGAAGTCCACAAATTTTCATGTCATTTGAAGGTGGTTTGCATACCTCGAAGTAGCTTTTTCTACGACCTAAAATGTGCTGAAAATTTCTGCTGCAGCATGTACCCTGATTTGGGAGGTCATTCGAACCTAACTAAACCTATCCAAAATTCATGAAATTTTTTACACATGTTCCTTTTCATGTCTATTTTCAATCTGTAAAATTTCATTGAAAAATCCATTGTGGTTATTGTTTAAAAATTCGAACACCGCTAATAGGTTGGTTCTGTCTTGCATTTTTCCAGTACAGATAGCTGAACTTTAGGGGCACTTTGAACCTAGTGAGAATAATTCAAAATTTATGAAATTTTTATGGAAAAATTCATTCGCATGTTTATTTCTACTGTAAAAAAAATTCAAAGCAAAATTCTTTGTGGATATTTCTAGGAAATTCGGACACTATTTAAAGGTTTTTGCTGTCATGCATTTTCCAGAACTAAGGAAAAAAAAAAAAACTTCAAAAATTATGAATTCATAAAGCCAATCGTAACTACTTTAATGTGAGTTCATGATTCAATGAAAGGGTTTAAAGAAAAAAAATCCAATATCATGAGTTCATAAATTCAATCTGTGGTTAAATTAGGATGAGTTCATGGTGGTGTTTTGATAGTTGCATCAAAAATCAAGAGCAAGGCCAAAAATTCAATTAAAAAAAAAATGGTCATTTGAATCAACTCTTTAAAAATTAATTCTCAATTTTTACAAGAGTTCGGGAGTATGTTAATACATAATTTGACCGGGCCAATAAATGGCTAGTAAAATGGTTTTAATTAAATTATTTAATTCTAGCCAATGATAAATTGGCTAGAATTATATTAGTTTTCAAGGAGTTCGAAGCCAATAAGGAAATGCAGGTTTTAAGGAGTTTGTTGGCATTCAAACTCTTCACTCTTGGAGGATAATTATCAAGCCAAAGAAGGAGTCTTATCCAGATGGGAATAGATAGCAGTTGAAAATGATCAAGCTTGAAGATAAAAATGGAACTTGAAGATGAAGATGTTCCAACAAATAGCTGAAGTCGATTAGGAGACTACTACTTAAAAGTTTATAAATAAAGGCCTCAACACCAACAGAAACTCTCTCTCTCTCTCAACACACATCAACTCAACAGATGAATTTGAGAGTACCGATCACTTTTATCCTAATTCAGTTAGGGTACGGGAGATTTCTATGGTGTTTAATGCTGCTTGGTCGCACGAGACTCCGCATCGAAGGCACATTGATTTGAAGTACTTGTGGTTCGAGAGTTAGTTTGAAGTTGTTCTTTGAGAAAAATAGTAGTTTTATTCCAAAGGCTTGATGGTAGTTCGAGCTGTAACTTTATGTGGTGGTAAGTAACTAATAAAGTTCATTTTATTTTTCTTTCCATCTCCACATTCTTCTCATTCTCATTGATTTCTATGCTTGAAGATTGGTCGTTATTGTTAGGATTAATTCGCTTAGCTTGTCTCCTTAAAAAGTCTTCTTAATTGAGGCAATTCGAACCCCATCGCTTTGATTCGATTCGAACCCCAACATCGAGTTCGAACACAATCGATTCGATTCGATTCGATTTTCCTAAAAGCGAAAAAAGTGATCAACAGCTGTAAAAGCATTATAATTTTTAAGTTTATATTAATATATTTTGCTATATGTTCAAATATGTTTACTTATATCGATTTCTAATGCGAACAGATCTTCAAAAGTATAGAACCATTATGCAATTGGGCTCGGGAAGTTAAGAAAATAAATGGTTTTATAATTGTAATATCGAAATCCGATGTTTCTAGCAAATGTAACTAGGCTTACACTTGGTTGTGAAAGGGGTAGCCATTATATAAATAGGAAGAAAGATAACATATCAGACTTGAACAAGTTGAAAGAAGGTGAAGGATTGAAACCAAAAAGTGTGGAAGCCCATAGTTTTTTAATAGGGGTGTGCGCGGGGCGGGTAAGGGCGGGTAGAGGGTAAAACCGTTAACCAACTCGTCCTTGGCAAGTGACTAATTCTCCTACCTGCCTACCTCAATAACCGGCGGATTGGTTAAATTTATGGTGGGTTTCAACAGACGGGTTGGGCGGATTGAGCGGGTGAAGCATTACTATTTTTATTTTTATTTTTTATAAACACCTAAAGTTCCTAAAACCTTTTTAACAAGCAAAAACACCTCAAATTCGTATCTAACAATGCAATATTGTGTTATTTAGTAATTAAACTATAATCCAAACAATTCTTCCAATAGTAATAAACTAAAGTGTCAAAATAAATTACACTACAACAATAGAAGCTACTAACTAGATACATAATAATAAAGGTTCATTGTTTTTAAAAAATCTTACAAACTAACATATGGTTTCATATTCAAAATTGAAAGTATATCAAACAAAATAAATGCATATTCAAACTATCATAATAAATATCTCTAAAGAAATAAAAAACACTAACTTGCAAGCATATTCGGTTAAGGGAAAATATAAGGTAGTAATGATTAAACAACTAAAAAAAAAAAAAGGTAGTAATGAAATTTATTTTATATAAATATATTATTTATTTATATATAATTATTTGGCGGGTGGGGTCGGGTTTAGGGCGGGTTATCACTTCTATACCCGCCAACCGAATTAACCCGCCAAAAATTTATCAAATCCACCCAACTCAACCCGCCTAACTATTGTAACTGCGGGTTGCGGATGGATCGGGTCTGGCGGGTTTTTGAACACCCCTACTTTTTATTAGGCATTTTTTTTTGCAATATGTGGAATATAACTCTACTATTAAGACCATTATCTATTTTACAACTTTATGTATGTTTCATATGTTTTATTTTATTGTTGGAGTAACCTGTTAGTATTGGAGTAAGTAAACTGTTAGTGCTAATTGAGTTAACAAAGTGGATAAAAATCATTTTTACCTCTGTTCGATTGGTAGGAAAAGAACAATTTCTAAATATTCTAACTTTAATAGTAGAACATTTTCAAAAATGTTCATTCAATAAACACAGGGCATTTAGAATTTGTTCTATCAATAACATCAGAACATTTAACAAATGTTCTATCAATAAAGTTCGAGCAATTAAAAAATGTTATATCAATAAAGTTAGAATATTTAGTAAATATTCTACCAATAAAATTAGAACATTGAGGGGTGTACATACAGATTTTAGAATTAAAATGGGGTTGGGGGTATTTTTGGAAGTGCGTGGGGTTTACTTACTAAAAATTGGGATTTATATAACAATGGGGCTTATATAACAATGGGGCTTACTAATTAACACATTGAAGGGATACAATAACCGCTCTCTTCCATTAATGGGGGAATATCCCAATCTTTGAACATAGTAGTTCTCTTCTGTTGGCACCATGACTAAAAATCCAACCCAAATTAAGAGACTTAGAGAGCGTTTGGCATCGCTTTTGGGAGGCTCCAAATAGACTTCCTAACCTCAAAAGTTATTTTGGCAAAAAATAGGTGTTTGGTGAATTCTTCCAAATGGACTTTTATAAGAAGTAAAGTATTGGGAAGTCCATATGTTCAAATACATTTACTTATGTTGATATCTAATGCATACGGATTTTCAAAAGTATAAAAGCATTATGCAATTGGGCTCGGGAAGTTAGGAAAATAAATGGTTTTGTAATTGTAAATTTGTAATATCAAAATCCGATGTTTCTAGCAAATGTGGATCTACAGCTAGGCTTACGCTTGGTTGTAAAAGGGGTAACTAGGAAGAAAGATAACATATCAGACTTGAAGAAGTTGAAAAAAGGCGAAGGACTGAAACCAAAAAGCGTGGATGCCCAAAGTTTTTTATTAGGCATTTTTTGCAACTTGTGGAATGTAACTCTACTATTAAGACCATTATCTATTTTACATCTTTATGTATGTTTCTTATGTTTTATTTCATTGTTGGAGTAAACTATTATTGTTGGAGTAAGTAAAATGTTAGTACTAATTGAGTTAACAAAGTGGATAAAAATCATTTTTACCTCTGTACGATTGGTAGGAAAAGAACAATTTCTAAATATTCAAACTTTAATAGTAGAATATTTTCGAAAATGTTTATTCAATAAACACATAACATTTAGAATTTGAACATTTAGCAAATGTTCTATCAATAAAGTTAGAACAATTAAAAAATGTTATATCAATAAATTTAGAATATTTAATAAATGTTCTACCAATAAAATCAGAAGATTGAGGGGTGTACATACAAATTTTTAGAATTAAAATGGGATTGAGGGTATTTTTGGAAGTGCGTGGGGTTTACTTACTAAAAATTGGGATTTATATAATAATGGGGCTTATATAACAATGGGGCTTGCTTAACACATTGAAGGGTTACAATAACCACTCCCTTCTATTAATGGGGGAGTATCCCAATCTTTGATTAGAGTAGTTCCCTTATGTTGGCACCATGACTAAAAATCCAACCCGAAAAAGGAGGCTTAGAGGGTGTTTGGTGTAGCTTTTAGGAGGCTCCAAATGGACTTCCTAATCTCAAAAAGTTATTTTGGAAAAAACTAGGTATTTGGTGAATTCTTCTAAATGGACTTTTATAAGAAGTCAGGTATTAATGGAAAGTCCATTTCGGAGAAGTAAAAAAAAAAAAGATTGCTTTTGAAAATCCACGTTTGTATGAAGAATAACTTCCGCTCTTTTAGACACAAAAGGACTTTTAGAATCAGTATGTGCCAGATACTTTTTTTTTAAATGACTTTTTAGAAAGTCCATCTTAAGAATTACTTCTCCAAAAATGATTTTCATTTATAGAAAGTTATACCAAACCGGCCGCCTTAGACTTGTGAAGGATTGCGTGTCCAAGGAACTTGAAATGATAGAATTTGCTATTGGAAGAAAACGTGATATCATGTTGTAGAAATGGAAGGCATGAAGCAATTCAACGAAAGTAATGGAAGTAGTTGAAGTTTGATAATCAACTACCCACCACTAAGGCAGATACTTTTAATTTGGAGCTTTAATTAGAAAACTTTCAAGCTCATTCTCCAACCGCTATTGGAGCCCACTTACGGGTGGAACCACTGTTGGGGGTTGGGGGATACTTACCCACTTGAAATTTTATAAATGAAGACGTTGACACTTGACACCAACAAAAGTCCTCCTTACAACGCATCTGTCAGGCGTCGGACAATTCTTCTATTTTTTTCCCTACTCCTATCATAGTGTTAGCCTAATTTTAGCCATAGTCTATAGACTATAGCATAGTATAATAATTTAACTTAGCCTCTTTTTTTTTTTTTTTCCTTAAGAGTAGTTCCATTTTGATATAATCTTCCATTTTGACTATAAATATATAAGCAAGTTGTATTTTCTACATTTTTATTTGCATTCCTATGGTTCATATTTGTTTGTGCTTGAACCGTAAAGTTATTTTTTGGCTTAAAAAAGGCATATAAAAATAACAATTTTATATCACTCGACACTTTAATCTGAAATAAAAAACCACCCCGACGTCTCGTGGTTTGAATGGTGTGTGAAAAAGAGGAAAGTAATTTGAGAAAAGAGATCTCACCACTTAAAACATGACATATCATGAAGGTTTTTAATTTCAGGTTCAAGTGTCTGGTGCTATACTATTTTTCTAGGAAAAAAACCAAAAAGAAAATAACTTCAACCCTTTACTATTGCCTGACCAATTCAATCTTGTACTGGTGGAGAAATCATTCACTTGGCTTTGCATTGGTTCGTTTGCGCCTAAAGTTGGAAAATAGGTTTGAACCATTTGATTTTAATATGCCTTTGTATTCAAATTAGCCGCCAACACCTTCTGCCCCATTCCAAACACTCACACCAAAAGTGCCAATTTACCCAACAAGTGGTGTCTGACCAACTAATATATCAAATGGATATCGATATACTTTTATATGTTCGAATCCAAAAAATTTCTCTTAAAAATAAGAGTATATTGATGAGGTAGGAAAATGGTAAAGGGGATAAAAGGAACAAATCGATGGTTCAGATCGCCGATTGAGGAATGATCTGCTTACACCGGTGTGGTGTTCTCCCTGCAAAGCTTCTTCGACGATCAAGTCAGTAATCAGAGTATGCAAAAAGAATGTTTCTTAGTGGGGACGTATCGCGTACCTCAGTTATGGCGTGAACTCCTCTTTTTATAGAGTGGTGATGGGGATCCGCACTCTAGTGCTTTGTTCCCTTTCTGTTACGCTGTCCAGGGGTATAACAAAGAATATGCCGACAGCGTAACGGCCTGTCGCGATAGGATGTCAGAGGTCAGTACGGCTCTCTGAAGGTGGTAAGGTTTTTTCGGTGTGGACCCGATTTGTTATGATGAGGCAGTTATCAAGAGATCAGCATACGTCATCCCGGTCGAGTTCACATATCGATTAGATCGGATATAACCCCTATTATCTCATCGAATATACACTTGTCCACGTGTCCTTGTCAGATCGGTCAACAATTTTTTACCCTCTTCAATTGCCCCCTACTGGTGGTATATCTATCATAGATGATTTTTCACAAGTATATGAGATCAGTGTACAGAATGTTGATAGATCGATCTGACATTTTTTGATGAGACGATGAAGGGGTCGGTGCAACCAATCTTGCAAAGTTGGTCAGTAAGAGAAGTTTTCAGAACCATTATCGATCGGATGATGAATCGTGCATGCATCGGTTTACCTTTTTCTCTTTAAGATCGGTCTCTGGGGGACAAAAGCTTAACACTTTGCAAATGATTTGATCGGTAATCGGGGATGGAATTTTGTTCGTGTTCAGAATGGAACAGATGGCTCATCATCTGGCGACGTTTCGTCTTTCGAGGCGTCTGTCGTCGCTCGACAGTCGCGCTCGAGGTGATGGTTGGCAGGTGCCATTATGGTTCCCTCGATCGCCTCAATCGTAATTGTTGGCAGGGGACACATGTCGACCATCCATGAATAGCTTGTCGGGTAAGCTATATAGGGTGAGCGGAAGAGTTTTTTCCCCCTCATTTAACTTTTTCTCTCACTCGAATTGCTGCCGGAGTGCCGTGAGCGCTTCAATCGCACCGTTTTTCAGCCCTCTTCTTAGTTCAAAAGGTATTTTCGTACCCCTTTTTGTCATTTCCACCGTTTACTTTTGTGTATTTAGGCCTTTTTTCTAGATTTTTCCAGTATTCGTAGTTTTTGTTTGAGTTTTCCGTCGAGTTTTTAAAATTGCCAGCAATCTTTCTTGAGTTTTCCGGCAATCTTTCTTGTGAGCCAAACAACTATAAGAAAACTATGTCAGGTCGGGCTCGACCTGCCGGCATGCCTCAAATCGCGAATCGTGGTGGCTTTGAGGCTGGCACATCGGGGTCATCTTGTGAAACAATAAACATAGATCCAATACAGTCCTTTCCGCCCGAACCAATTCCTAATCAGGGGGTCGGGGAGCCTCTTCCAAATCCTCCATACCCTTTCCTCCATATCAACATGATGGGGGAAGAGCGAGAGTCCGAACTTAGAAAACTGTATCATATTCCCAATTATGTCAGTATCTGGATCCCTGGTTCTGAGATCCGTGCCACGGACGTTCTTTCTGGTAAGATGTGCTTTTACGAGGAGGCTTTTAAGGTCGGCTTTAGACTCCCTTTACAACCATTTGTTAGAGAGGTTCTCCACCGATTAGGTGTGTGTCCGGTAATGCTAACCCCGAACTCGTGGAGAGTCCTCCTCGGGTTCATGGTCTTATGGAGATCTCTTGGATGGACACCGAACTTCGCTGATCAGAAGTTCATGTGTTTTGTCAAGGAGAACGCTCGGGTCTCTCCTGGGTGGTGGTATCTCGGAAATCGGACGAAGAGGCCGGGAATCGGCGATCTTCCCTTTTCAATCAAAGGGTGGAAGAATAAATATTTCTTCATAAGTGGCCCTGGATGGGAGTTTGGGGAAGATGAAGAGCACATATTCCCCATCCCAAGGGAGTGGAGTCCCCGACCAGGTTTGGTCTCGAGAATCTTTTTTAAATGGACTGATTTTGTTCATACTATTCATTCCCAGTTCTAACATCAATTGTTCCTTTGTGACAGCCGACAAAATCACTCGCTGGCCGACTCTGACCGATTGCATTATTGGACACATTGATCAGTTGTGGAGAGAGGAGCGCGGTTTTAACATTTTGCGCAACGATCGGAACTGGGTCCGCATTACTTGGCTTATCAACACCCCGTTGCGTTGGCCGATCTCGTTCCTCGCGTATTTTGAGAATCGACGATAGACAGTCGTCCAATTCAGCCCATTCTTCAGCAATACCAACCTTTTCAGATCGGGGTCGAGGATCGAAGGACTGAAGCTCGGATCTTGGGAGTTATCATTGATCGGGTAGATAGACAAAAAGCCCGTCGTAGAGAAGCAAATCATTCTAAGAAAGGTACCCTGAATTCATTGCCTTGACAATTTTTTGTTCTTTTTGAATATCCCTCTTCTTATTGGGTATTTTGTTCATTGCAGGTATGGACATTAATATCGATGATGTGCTGGCAGGAGTCCCCCCGGGGAATAACCCTTCCTCATCGGCCCAAGTAAAATGAGCCAGGGTCGAGCCTGCTGCCCAGAATAAAAAAAAGAAAAAAAAGAAGACACGGTTCGAGGAAGCGGTTCCAACTGGAATCCCAATCCCTACTGAGATCGGGGCTGGATCTGCCACAGGCTCGGATCCTGGAGTCCGCGCGTCTCGTGGCTCTATAGGGGATTGACTGAGTGTTGGGTTGTCAGCCCCTCTGACACTTTCCTGGCTGACAATCGGGAGCACATTTTTGAACAGCCCGTCTTCAAGCCTGAAGGCCCTTGAAAGTCTGCTAGGACATGCCGATCAGAAGGCAATCCTAAAAATGTCTTCGTCCAATCTTTTTGAGCAGCTTGCCCATTCAGCTTTAAAGGTATTTACTTGTTGATTTTGGTTTTCAAGCGTTTTAATGATCTGCTTCGTTTTAGCTAATTGCGAACTTTATGTAGAGCGCACTTATTAGACTTCATTCCATTCGGGCAGCTCGGGACTCAGGATGAGCCAAAGGCTCCATAGATATTATTAATAAGAAGTTGAAGGAGTCTGCTGAGGAGAAGTTTAATGAAGCTCGGGAAGCCAAAGCGGCGTTGGTGAAGGAGAAAGAAAAATCCAGAGAGTGGGAAGAGGAGTTGAAAAGACAGATCGATGCTCTAAAGGTCGATCTGGATAATGCTCGGAATGCTGAAAAAGATATTGCTGAGGAGGCTCTGGCTGAATATCGGTCCTCTTCGGAGCTAAAGGCCCTTGTGGTAAAGGAGGCAGTTCCTTTTTTGGTCCAGGAGTTTGATGCTGCAAAAGGTCTGGTCAGCCAATTATTTCCTGATGTCGATATGTCAAGGATCACACTTGAAGAATTTAAGGCTCGACTTGCTGCTGCCAAATCGCCTGCCGAACTGGAGTTTGAAGAGGGCGATGATGAAGAGGTCGATGCCGACCAAGAAGGCGCTGGTCAAAATGTTCCAGATTCAACTACTCCTGTCTCTGCCGATCTACCAATTCCTAAGGATCCTCCAACTCCAACTTCTCATTATCAGACTATCAATGTTGATGATTAAGCTATTTTGTTTTTGAATATCAGTGAATATCATTGATGTATGAATTTCCCTTTTTTTTTTTTTTTGGAATGGAATGAATATTTCAAAGTTAATCTTGTCGGGTTGCTACTTTTCTCGCAATTGTTGTGTTTGTTTTCGTAGCATAGTCTTTTCAAACCGATCTCCGTCATGTAAATGCCCCCAGTTTAGTGTAACGATAATATGATTTCTTTACGATTGTATACCGAACTTGATGTGATGGAGATCGTTAATATGCCATGGTGGATACCGTAGTATCTGGGGGTAACATTGAGATGTTTATGCCCCCTGATTAAACTCATTGATCAGTGAGAGCAAAATTACATTTTTGCTGGCTCGAGTTTATTTGGGACTTGTATGTCGAATGCAAGTGGAGACGATAAATTATCAATCAATAAAACAACTATTATAAATTTTAGACTAGGTAACAAGAACAGGAAGGATAAAATTATATCAGAGGCATCGAGTAATAAATAAGGCAAAGAGAGGGGATCGGGAAACATAGGACAAATATTCAAAGTTAATCAGATCATATAGGAAAGCAAAAAGGTCAATTAAAGCATGTTGCAAAGAGACAAACAAAAAATCAAGTGAGAGATCGGGAAGAAAGATGTTTATAATAAAGAGAAGAAACATGCATGAAAGGTTTCATTAAGTGGAAGTGGTCGGGTAGCAACACATGGTTGGCTATGCCCCGAGTACAAAACATTGGGAATAAGTCCCCTACTGATAGTATTTTTTGAGGTGAGCAGCATTCTAAGGTCGCTTGATCAGTTTTCCTTCTAGGTCGGTGATCCAGTATGTGCCGATCCGATTGAAATGTCGAACTTTGTATGGCCCTTCCTAGTTGGGTTCTAGCTTGTTGGGATTAAGGACCTTTTTGAGAACGAGGTCGCCAGGTTGGAAATGCCTTGTTTTCACGTTCTTATTGTATGCTCGAGCCATGTTTCGTTTGTAGGAAGCGATCCGAAGTCGGGTTGTTTCTCGCTTTTCTTCTAACATGTCCATATTAAAACGGAGCTCGCGATTCTTTTCATCTGGGTTGAACGCTTCAATTCGGTAGGTAGGCATACCTATCTCTACTGGAATGATTGCTACGGTTCCGTAAGTGAGAGAGAAATGAGTTTCGCCGGTTGAAACCCGACTCGTAGTGTGATATGCCCAGAGGACTGATGGGAGATCGTCCACCCATAGCCCTTTGGCTTTTTCTAACATTTTTTCTAAGGACTGGATAATCGTTCGATTAGTCACTTCGACCTGTCCATTGGCTTATGGGTATCCTGGTGAGGAGAAATTATTTTGAATACCGAGGTCTTGGCATAACTTTCGCAGTCGGTATTGTTGAATTGCGTTCCATTATCGTGTTAGAAGTATGCCCTAAAACCAATCCTAAAGGGTATATTAAGTTTCATATTATCTATATATGGAAGGTATAACTTATCTAATATGTTCTAACATATATGATAAGGTCCATGAATAAATGATAAGAGAAATATGCATCTCAAAGAGTTGAGATAGAGAGACTGATATTTCTCATATACATCTATTCTAAAAGAGTTCCTACTCAAAGGTTTATTAAAGTGGATATTTAATTAACCGTATGAAGAGTAGCACAGATTTAAACCAACTCATATGGAGGATAGGTAGTCTTTCCTATCAGTGTAGTGACACTTAGGTTAATCTGTGGGTGCATATTAGAGAATATGTACACTGAACTTGATCTGCAAAGAGTATTCCTATGGTAGTTCTGTCAAAGGAATATTCTAGTGTTATGTCCATTTATTTGGTAGTCCTTAGACCTGAGACACCATAGCTGTCTTGTGCATAGGTTGCTAGAGTTTGATAGTATCTCGTACAGCCTTATCCATTAGGTTGTAATCGGTGCTTATTGGCTCTAATGAATTATGCATGAAGATGGATGAGTGTGCAATAAGGGATCATCACTCTCAGTTATATGAGAGAGAATGTCAGGATAAGTTCACAAAGATAATTCTCAAAGGGAACCTCTGGCCAGAGTGATAGGTAAACAGTGAAAAGAGTTTCACTGCGATTACCTTATTGAGATTATATTTTGTGGGACAGATATCAAGTTGTTAAGATAGGGTTTGACTAAAACCATACCTATTATCTTAACTGTGACATTAGGGGATGAAGGATTAAATAACATGAAGGGTTCACATAGTTCTGCTATTCACCTAAACCTAGGGTATGTCATGATATGTTGCTAGATGTCACTCATGACCAGTGAAAGCCTATTGATAAAGTGTTATCAATGAGGGCAAAATTGGAATCGTTCCAATTGAACCTTAAAATAGAAAGTTTCTATTTTTGGGAGACATAGAGATGTCCCTGTCACTGCTAGGTTAGGGTGAACCCAAAGGGTCACACACAATAGAGAGTAAGTGAGTTCCTTAAGCTTGAGAGAGGGGAATCCTATCATGGCGTTTGTTTGACTTTAATAATTAAACGTTAATTGTTTAAAAGTCAATACTAACCGAGAATAGGATTACTCTATTCGAGGATGATTGGTCATGCTAGCACTAGTAACGAAACACCCCCCAAAGAGGAGAAAGTCTATAAATAAGAGTGTTTCACACACTCTAAGGAATAGAAACCCTAGTGGCCGAAATCTCTCTCTCCTTTCCCTCTCCATTCTAGCTTGCCACAAAGGGTTGTGGAAGACTAGAAAAGCTTTCGGAGTTTTGCTCTCGTGTGGATACGCTTTGGAGGTTTCATGCTTTTGAAACTCGAAGGATTCCTACACCGAAGAACACATTCAAGTAAGCTTTTATATGCTTTGATTAATTGTGTTTTGTTTATATATATGATCCTAATGCTTGAATCGATTCATATTGGTTTTGTGAACATGGATGTTTTTATTAAATGAAAAAGTTTTGTTTTTACCCTCTTCCGCTGCGCATCCATGTCTGTGTTTTTCACAGAACCTTTCATATCGGCGATCAGTATGCGAGGTATACCAAACCGACAAATGATATTTT
The DNA here is from genome assembly GCA_017140935.1 of Hamamelis virginiana. Lineage (NCBI taxonomy): Eukaryota > Viridiplantae > Streptophyta > Magnoliopsida > Saxifragales > Hamamelidaceae > Hamamelis > Hamamelis virginiana. The sequence goes on from JAESVK010069182.1 coordinate 13,132, forward strand.
CCCATATGAAGCTTCTGATGCTACTTTCGGTAATACAGGCCACAGGTCGGGCTTCGACCCATTTAGTGAAGTAATCAATCGCTACTATCAGGAATTTCTTTTGCTCATTTAAGTTCGGAAGTGGACCGACTATGTCAATTCCCCATTGTGTGAAATGCCAAGGGATTGAAATCGGGGTGAGCTCGATTAGAGGTTGGTGGGGGATAGGGGCGAATCGTTGACACTTGTCGCACTTCCGGACTAAGGCGATTGCATCTTTTTCCATCTGAGGCCAGTAGTAACCTTGCCGAACTGCTTTCTTCGCAAGTGATCTGGCCCCCGAATGATTTCCACAAATTCCTTCGTGGATTTTGCGCAAGACGTAGTCAGCTTCGTCAGGAAAAATGCATCAGAGACAAGGTCCGTAGTATGATCGTCGATAGAGGCTATCATTAAGGATACAATATCGGGCAGCTTTGCTTTTCACTCGTCGAGCTTCCGCTTTATCCGCTGGGAGAGACCCCGATCCTATGTAGCTTTTGATCGGGTCGATCCATGTTGGAGCGGACTAGATTACAAAGATCGATTTATCCAACATGTCAATAAAAGGATGCTCAGCAAGTTTAACAACTATTGATCTCGGGAGGTCGGTTCAAACAGCTGAGGCGAGGTTGGCCAATGCGTCGGCGTGACTATTTTCCTCTCGTGGGACCTGGCTGATGGAGATAAATGTAAATTGGTTGAAAACTTCCTTTGCTTTGGTCATATATTTTTGCATTGCCGGCTCCTTCGCCAGGTAGATTCCGTCGATCTGATTGACGACCGACTGGGAGTCGCTGAATACATGAACATGTCGAACAAAGAGATCAGCAGCCATTTGTAGTCCGGCCAATAATTTCATATTCTGCTTTGTTGTTAGTAGCTTTAAAACATAACCTCAGGGCTAGTTCAACCTTTTCCCCATTGGGGGAAATCAGCACAACCCCAGTGTGAACCAACCAACCTAGATATCCCGAGGGATCGGGAGGCCTCTCGTTCACTTTGAAGTTTTGAGTGGATTGTGGATTATTCATTATCCGTCTCGATTTATCCTTCTCTATTATCCTTCTCTATTATTCACGTTTATCCTTCTCTATTATCCACTCAGGATTGGGTTTTTGAAAAAGGATGAGAGTTTGTAAAAAACTGGGAGTCGCCACCTTATTTTTAGGGAACAAGGAAACCACAAAAAAGAGTTTTATTTTCAATAAAACATTGACCCCATATTTTGGAAAAGCATGGTCTTTGAATCAAAGTTGGATTCGGGGGCTAGGTTACGAAGTGGGAAGGTTCCAAGGAACTCCTTGTAGGCACCCACCTCGCCCTAATTAAAGGTCTCCTAATTAAGTTTGGGCTTTATCAAAATCTTATCACAACAATGCTATTTATCTAATCAACCACAAAATATGAATAATAATATATAATAATAATAACAGATAGTACAAAAGTATACACAATCCTAAAGACTTTAGGAGACTCATAGTCAACCTAAGATTGGACTTGCGCCCTATTGACTGCCTATGTACCTTACCAATTTCTTGATAAAGATCAAAGTCCACATAGTTCGATTACCTAGGACTCTCCTATTGTAATGAACTATATAGCCAAAAGGATTCCATCTTATCTAGGACTCTAACTTCGAGAGTTTGAGTTTGATCGAAACAATTTTCTTTGCATAAAAGATGGAATTTCATTCCATTTTAAACACTTTCAAAATCATTTACTTTTAGAGTTGTTCTCGAAGTAGACTCCTAAATTAGGTAGAACTCAATTGCTATCCTAATTCTTACAACAAAGGGCAGTCCTAAGCGAGGTCAAGTGACCTCCCTAATCCTAGGGTTCCTAGCTAGTCCTAAGTTAATCTAAGTACCTAAAACACTAAATAATGCATGCTGGAATTTCTGGAAATTGCATAAAAAATGCAATAAAGAATGCAAACAATGCATGAAAAATGTCCTAAATGCAATCTAAGTTATCTATGTGAACCTAGGCATGTTTCTATGTTAGTTTGGACCTAAAAATTGAGTTTTAATCAACTTTAAAGTCACTTTTAGACCTTGGACAGATTTGAAAGTGATTCTAAAATAAATTAAAACCCAAGAAAAAATAAAGAAAAAGATGTGTAAATGACCTACAATGCATACTAATATGATGTCCTAAATTATCCCATGCAATATGCTCAAAAATAATACTTTATATAATAAGCACAAGGGTAGAATCTTACCTTTGCATGCTCCCTCGAACACAATTTGAATTTTAAGCACACTCCAAGTAATAATAATAAAAGAGATTAAAAAAAGGAATCAAGTATGAATAATGCAAATATACCCTAAGGACATAGCATATGATTCAACACTTAACTCATATAAATTATCTTAACATGCATTCCTAAAAATAAAATCATACTAATATCCTAATTCTTATCATGCATACTAAATAAATAACAAACTAATCCCTATCATGCATACTAAAGAAATAATGAACTAATCCCTACCATGCATACTAAAGGAATAATAAATTAATCCTTAATATGAACACTTAATCCTAAACACCTAATCTTAACATGAACAATGAAGAAGAAGAGAAGAAGAAGAAGAAGAAGAAGAAAATATGCAAACTTAAATAAACACAATGATTACTAACCTTTACTTTCTTCTCCTTTGCTCCTAGCTACTTCTGTCTTGCTCTTAGACCTTCTCCAAGGACTCCAAGGACTTCAAAAATATAGCTAAGAGTGCTATGGGGGAAGCTTGTGCAATGCTCAAGCCTCTACTCTCCAAGCTAGCTCTCTAAAGCCAATTAATTGTGTGTGTTAAAACTGATTTCAGGGCTCTCTATTTATAGGGAAGCCTGAAATTGATCAATGGTTGAGTTTGAATCCCTTAGGAATGATCCAAGGGCTCTAAACCAGCCTTCCAAGGTGTTAGAGTACATCCCAAAGTCCCCAAGGCTGAATTGGACACATGGCAAGTACTAGAAGAGTCTATGTACTAGAAGAGTCCTGACCGAGAAAAAACACTGAAAATAGGCAAAATTGGGCTTTTCGGGCTCGTTTTAAGTCCAAATTCGACGATTCAAGCGCCGAAACGATCGTGATTCGATTCTCCATGTTTTAAGAAGTGTTTGAATTGAAAATGCATTGACCGAGGTCAAAGTTTTAGGGAAAAGTCGACCGATTAGCTGTTTAGGGCCTGCCAAGCCCAAATTATGGTTTTGAAATCTGCCAACCAATCGCTCTCCAAATCATTTCTTCTTCTCGAAACAAGTTTTGAAACATTTTAAGAAAGTGTTTTGAAGCCTTTGAAGGCTTTGGTTTGATAAAAAGATCGAATCCCGGTCGTTCCCGTCCGAAACCCTAATTTGAACTTGAAAGGGCCTTTTGAGCCTTGAGAGACAATCATGAGCTAGGAGGTTTAACAGGCCTTACCATTGATCAACTTAGCTACTAAACACATTCTAAATATCCATGCCCAAGTCTCGGGACAATTCGAGACAAGATCAACAGTTATTCAGAGCTTTTGTGATTCAAAGGACAGTACTGCCCTTCAAATCACAAAAGGCCTTATTTTCTATCAAGCTTTGCTCAGAATGCCATGAAATTTAACAGGGATGCTCCTAGACTCTCTACAAACTAAATGCAAAAAGAACCGACTCGATCTAACCTAAAAACCTACATGTGATAACGAACTCTAACTAACTACTCACAAAGGTAAAACTGGTAACCTAGGGTTTTAACTGAAAGGAAGTGACAAAAATATGGATTCGCAGCGGAAGTAGAAAACAAAAACTTTTTCTGTTATAAACAATCCATACACACAACCATTCAAGAATCGATTCAAGCATAGAGACATATGTTTAAATATACAAGAACATATATTTAATACAATAAACATACTAACTTGTAAATCCTTGCGTAGTAGCTTTCCTTCAAGTTTCAAAGCGATGAAACCTCCAATGGTATCCACACGAGTGTAAGACTTCTCGAACCCTTCTAGTCCTTCAGAACACTTGAGAGAGGCACTAGCATGGAGAGGGAGAGAGGAGAGGGACCGCTAGAGAGAGAGAGAACCCTAGGTGGAGTGATCATTATTATTTAGGGTTCCCTCTCTTCTTATTTATAAACTTTCTCCTCTTTATGGAGTGTTTGGTTACTAGTGCTAGCATGACCAAACATCCTTGTATAGAGTAACCCTATTCTTGGTTATGTTTGACTTTTAATTAATTAACCATTAATAATTAAAATAAAACATATTTCAAAGATATAATTCCCCTCCCACAAGTTCAAGAAACTCACTTACACCCTATTGTGTGTGACCCTTTGGGTTCACCCTAACCTAGCAGTGGACAGGGACATCTCAATGTCTCCTAAAAATAGAAATTTCTATTTTAAGGTTCAATTGGAACGATTCCAATTTTGCCCTTATTGATAACACTTTATCAATAGGCTTTCACTGGTCATGAGTGACATCTAGCAACATATCATGACGTACCCTAGGTTTAGGTGAATAGCAGAACTATGTGAACCCTTCATGTTACTTAATCCTTGATCCCCTAATGTCACAGTTAAGATAATAGGTATGGTTTTAGTCAAACCCTATCTTAACAACTTGATAGCTGTCCCACAAAATATAATCTCAATAAGGTAATCGCAGTGAAACTCTTTTCACTGTTTACCTATCACTCTGGCCAGAGGTTCCCTTTGAGAATTATTTTTGTGAACTAATCCTGACATTCTCTCTCATCAACTGAGAGTGATGATTCCTTATTGCACACTCATCCATCTTAATGCATAACTCATTAGAGCCAATAAGCACCGATTACAACCTTATAGATAAGGCTGTACAATATACTATCAAACTCTAGCAACCTATGCATAAGACAGCTATGGTGTCTCAGGTCTAAGGACTACCAAATAAATGGACGTAACATTAGAATATTCCTTTGACAGAACTACCATAGGAACATTCTTTGTAGATCATGTTCAGTGTACATATTCTCTAATATGCACCCACAGATTAACCTAAGTGTCACTACACTGATAGGAAAGACTACCTATCCTCCATAGGAGTTAGTTTAAATCTGTGCTACTCTTTAAATGGTTAATTAAATATCCACTTTAATAAACCTTTGAGTAGGAACTCTTTTAGAATAAATGTGTATGAGAAATATCAGTCTCTCTATCTCAACACCTTGAGATGCATATTTCTCTTATCATTTATTCATGGACCTTATCATATATGTTTGAACATATTAGATAAGTTATAACTTCCATATATTATAATTTGAAATTAATATTCCCTTTAGGATTGGTTTTAGGGCATACTTCTAACAATCTCCCACTTGCACTAAAGCCAATCACCATAGTATCGTATACTAGTCTTCGTAAGACAAGACTTTTAACACACACAGGTGTTAAGGCAAAGTAGATTTATGCAAAACCCTTTTTGCATATTATTATTTTCAATAATAGTATTCAAACTAAAATTCGCTGCCAACTCTGATGTCCTAGTAAATGAGACCTATGCTTTCAATAGAAAACAATGTATATTAGACATTCTTTTAGGCAATCTGTAAATGGCTAATTTTATTATTTCTTTATATGTAAGTACCTCATTCTTAAACTCCCTTTAAGAATATACTTGTTTCTATTCTGAATCATTATTCTGAATCAATTATCAATATCTGCTAACAACTGTTTGCAGCAATTTTGTGATATTGATGTGAGTACATACTTTATTATTATATGAGTCTGATATTTCTCAAATATTTTGCTCACATAAAAATCCTTTCAAAAACTATTTTTGAAGAGATTTGAATTCCTATAACGATTATGGAATTCTTAATACTACGTTAGTATTTAAAGTATGTACTTATAAAGAAAATAATTGATGACTTTCCTGCTCCCACTAGTCCCTTAAAAACAAGATATTTTATGTATTAAACCCTTTAATTACATAAAATTCCCTTTGATGTTTTATAGAGGTATAGTTTTTCAACTAATGTGGAAATCATGTTTTCTAATAACTCTTTATTTGAGAAAACTCATTTTTAAAGTTTATTTGAAATATCCCATATTATCAAATAATCTTTAAACTCTATCGTTTGACATTTTTAAGGTCTTAAAGTGATTTTGAGATTCAACCAAATATTCTCAATATTTATCTTTTAGTTTTACTTCATATTAATCATTTGAACGTTTCAAATATCTATTACACATGAAGTATGATCAAACTAAAAGTTAGGGTTTATACATCTTATGTATTATCCCTTTAATCTCCATATACACTTTCATATTTATTCATATAATTTATAAAGAATTTAAGAACTTTAAGATAATTGCCAGAAAAGATCCAAAATATCCAATATTAAAGATAAACTGTTTCTAAACAAAATATTCAAAAAACAAAAACTTCAAACGAAGTAATTATTACATCCGGCAATAACAAAAGAGTTCTTTAAAATTCTTAAATAAACTAGCAAACAATAAAGCTTCAATGTTAAAGGCATCAACACTTTGATCCTTTTCAAGACAGAGATAGCTCGATGTTCACTCGACTTTCTGCTTCCCTTTGTCTCCTACATACAATCACATTGTACAATAAAACACAATTAGGTATCGTATACCATAAGTAGAATACTAATTCGTAATTAGTAAATGAATAAATAACAAGACGTACCACTAGAAGAACCATTCTTCAAAGAGGCGAGGTACTCCTTGCAATTCCTCCTCCAATGACCTGTTTTGCCGTAATGGAAACACTTTCCCTTTGAGTCCTTCGAATCCTTCTTCTTCACACCTCCTTTTGGTTTATGATTGGACTTCTTCTTCTTCTTACCCTTGCCCTTGGGCTTGGATTTAGAAGTTGAGGCCCCATCAATAACCAAAGCACTTCCTTTGAAGTCCTTTTTCAAGGTCTCCTCAGCAGTTGACAACATGTTCATCAGATCAGTCAATGAGACTTTATCATTCACATCAGACATGTGAAAGTTTATGATAAACGGTTTATAACTCGCAGGAAGAGAGTGAAGTAGAATATCAGTCCCCATCTCAGAAGAAATATCCACACCTAGATCATGAAGGGCATGGATATTCCGGATCATCTTTAGACAATGCTCATTAACAGATGTTCTTTCCACCATCTTACATGCAAAGAGCTCACCAACAGTGTTGTACCTTACAACCCTATTTTGTGACTCATACAGCTCTTTAAGATGTTTGATGATTGCATGTGAGCTATCTATGACCTCATGTTGCCTTTGGAGCTCATTGGTCATCGATGCCATGATATAGCATCTCACTTGCACATCATCCTCGAGCCATTTGTTGTAAGTGTCTCGTTCCTCTTCTGATGCCCCTTCAGGTAGAGCATTAGGGCGTGGAGACTTTATGATATAGTCAATTTTATCAGCAGCCAAAACGATTTTCAGATTTGTAATCCAGTCATTAAAGTTTGGACCAGTCAAACGGTTGTCATCAAGAATACGAGAGAGAGGGTTTAAAGGTGCCATCTACAACAGAAAATAAATATAAATTTCATATTAATAAAACATAAAAACTTTTGGTCTTTAATTTTTTATGTTACCTCCCACTGTTTTTTTCAAATCCCATACTCCCTAAGATGAGATTTGGGAATTTCAAAAGATTGAATTTCCATAGCAGGGATTGGGGTCCCATTAAGAATTAGTAACCTCACATGTTAGTTTCTTGGATACTAACCCTTAATGAGTGGATAACTCTTTATCCTAATGCTTCACCTAAGCAAATTCCAATCATCCTTTAGCCTCTAAAATTGTAATATCCTCACATAATAGTTTCTTGGATAGTACATTTTAGTCAAGTTACACCTACCATTCACATGAGTATGGTCAATTGAATGTGGCATCCCTCACATAATAGTTTCTTGGTAAGCCCCATTATCGCACCTCATGATATCCAATATGTAACAAGCTGGTTTGAACCTTCATAATGAATGTGTTCCCACATATCTGCAGCCAAACACATCCATCATAAAAATTCACATTTCTTGTAATGGTAGGAGGCTAGGATAAAGCCCAAGGCCTCTTCCTTACAACTTAATTTTATGTAAATAGGGGTTTTGTAAAAAGGTCTCATTTTTATAAACATCCATACATCACATGCATCACAAATATATATCATCATATATAAATAAAGAAGTTTAGACTCACTTTTATTATTAGTTCTCAATTATCCTCCCACTGTCTTCCTAGAGACTAGGGTGGATTCATCTTGAACATATAATAAATCAGGTCAAGGCCCTAACTAGCATACATCACATATATTAATGGGCCTAGGATTGATTATGGACTTTTAAGGGTGGGTTCATACTTTGAGCCATAAAAGATGAACCCTATGTTTAAAAGGAGGGTTGGGTGATCGTAATTAAATCTATGCAACTATTACATAGTGACAAAAAAATCTTCCTATAAGATCTTGATATCCATGCCAAGTCCTTCTAAAGTCCTTGCTTTCCTCTCGTACATGACTCCACCAAGTTCCTTGAGCCCACCATAAGCTTCTTTGAATTAAAATTTAATAAAAAGAAAGGGATTAAGGAGAAGGGGATTACAAATGTAGAGAGAGGGAAAGAGGCATGCAAGCCCCAATTAATTACATCACCAAATTTAAATAAATTTAAATACAACCCATTCAAAAAAACTTATCACATCACATGCGGCCAATCACAACTCATTTTAATTGGTCTTAAGTCCATAATCATCCATTAACAATTATACAATCACATTGCATAAATAACAAAAGCTACATAAAGCAAAGGCAATAATGGCAAATGGCATATAATTAATTAAAGTCATGTCCTTATTATTATCCTATAACAATAATAATCTCATTATTATTATTATCCTATAATAATAAATAAGTCCTTTTAATCACATTAAAAGAATACCATCATATCACATATGATTAATTTAAGTTCCTTTCTTTAATATAAATAAAACTCCTAAAAGACACAATTAGGGTTTTAAATATAAAGAATTTAATTTGAGAAATTATTCTCTCAATTCCTACCATGCTATTAACACTTTAATAAGCTCAGTAGATTAATCACTATTAACCTACAAAGGTGGAATAAATAATAACTCAAAATAAAAATCAAAGAAAGAAACAATTTCCATTTTTCAATAGAAATTTCAGAATTCAGCTAATGTTTTGGGACCAATATTTCCTATATTAAAACAACCTTTTAAAATGTGAGAATACTTTATTTCACAAGGATTTTCAGTCCTCTTTCAAATGGCATAGGTCTCATTAAGTGATTCCAACGTTTGGTATCACTTTAAAGCGATTTGTGACATGAACTCCAAACCATGGCAAATTCTGGAAATTCCTAACAAATGACTTTATTGGGCTTAACCTAGAGTGAACGAAGTCATGGAAACACTTCATTTCACTAGGTTTTTCAATCATCTTTCCAATGGCAGGGATCTCGAAACTTGATTCCAACGTTTGGTATCAATTAGAGGCCTTTTGCGATAGAGAGTCAGATTTACCAGATTTGACTCTTAATCACAAAAATTCTAGTGTGGCTATTCTAGGTCATTAAAAATCATGGGAACTCTTCCTAGACTTTGTTAAGACCTAATATTAATGAAGTCGATAGGTGGAAAGCTTCAAAAATCCCAGAAAGTATTTTTCTTAGAATTTACAAAAGCTATGTGGTTGCTGTCCAGAAAAACAGCAACCCAGAAATAATCTTAAAACCATTTTAAAATTAATTCCTTCAATGTAAAAACATGCCAAAACGTTTTTAACACATTTATACATTATTAGGCAACATCCCTAAATGTTTTTAACAAAATAAAAACATCAATTCATCGCATGAACAATTCAATCTCTCAAGAACACTAAAAGTGTTTTTACAAAACAAATTTTATCAAACCTACTATATTCTTCATTTTTAATTTTCAAAAGTAATAAAATTATTTTGAAAACATCATAAACCATTTATAAAATATATGAAGAACATTAGGTTCACAAAATAAAAACCAAAACAAGCCCATTAGGGTTCCCAAACCCATGTGGCCGTGAGCTAGTGAGAGTGAGAGATAGAATTAGTGTTTAGGGTTAGGGTTAGGATTTAGGGATCCTTACCTAATCCATAATTTAGGGTTTCTCATAAACCTAAATATGTTGCTATAATTTTCCTAGATGTCAAATTAGTCAAAGTAAGAAAGAATCAAAACCATTTAAGAAACTTACCTAAACCATTTTGCAGCCACCATCATCAACCTAATTAGGGTTTTTGAAGAACCCTAAATGGCCATTGTTACAACCTAACAAGAACTCCATTAACATATGAATTTAAACAAATTTAAATCATGTAATCACAAGCTTCAAGAATTAAACATTAAACACTTTTAAAATTTAATCAAGAACATGTAATACATATTAGGGTTTCTAAAACCCATGTAGCCGTGACCTAGAGGGTGTGAAACCCTCATGGCCGAATCACACAAGGGGTGTTAACCCCATGGCCGTGAACCCCTAAAGCTATCAAAACTTGTTTTTCACAAAAAAACAAACTTAGTTCATATTTTTCAAAAACAAGAACATCATCTAAACATGCCTAGGGTTTTCAAAACTTCAAGATTCATCAATGACCATTGATTATAGGGTTACCATAACCCAAATCAAAAATAAAATCATCAAAGAACCTTGTAGGGTTCTAAAACCCATGGAGGCCGAATAGAGAAGAGAGAGAGGGGAGAGAGGGTGCCGTACCTTTTTGGGAGATTTGATCATCATCAAAGCTTCATCATATCAAGGATATAAAACCCCAACAATAAAAACTCAAGAAGAACAATCCTTAGGTGGTCCGAATTCTAGAGTGAGAGAGAGAGAGAACCACAAACTTGCTTTGGGTTTTTATCAAAACCTCAAACTTGAATCACCAAAGGGGTTTATCCTCATATGGCCGAACCTTATAGAGGAAGCCCCCACCCCCCATGCAGCCGAAACCCTCTAGGGTTTTACCAAAACCCTAGTTGCCATTTTAAACAAAAACAAAAACAAAACAACTAGGAGGCAAGCCTCCACGGCCGAATCTCACATAGAGGTTTCTAAAACCTTACAAACTTGATTTTAATTATTATATCCATTAATACCATCATCAAACACATGACCATGCTTTATTAGGCTCTGATACCATTGAAAGGAAGTGAGAAAAATATGGATTCGCAGCGGAAGTAGAAAACAAAAACTTTTTCTTTTATAAACAATCCATATACACAACCATTCAAGAATCGATTCAAGCATAGGGACATATGTTTAAATATACAAGAACATATATTTAATACAATAAACATACTTACTTATAAATCCTTGCGTAGTAGCTTTCCTTCAAGTTTCAAAACGATGAAACCTCCAATGATATCCACACGAGTGTAAGACTTCTCGAACCCTTCTAGTCCTTCACAACACTTGAGAGAGGTGCTAGCATGGAGATGGAGAGAGGAGAGGGACGGCTAGAGAGAGAGAGAACCCTAGGTGGAGTGATCATTATTATTTACGGTTCCCTCTCTTCTTATTTATAAACTTTCTCCTCTTTATGGAGTGTTTGGTTACTAGTGCTAGCATGACCAAACATCCTTGTATAGAGTAACCCTATTCTTGGTTATATTTGACTTTTAATTAATTAACCATTAATAATTAAAATCAAACATATTTCAAAGATAGAATTCCCCTCCCACAAGTTCAAGAAACTCACGTACACCCTATTGTGTGTGACCTTTTGGGTTCACCCTAACCTAGCAGTGGACAGGGACATCTCTATGTCTCCTAAAAATAGAAACTTTCTATTTTAAGGTTCAATTGGAACGATTCCAATTTTGCCCTTATTGATAACACTTTATCAATAGGCTTTCACTGGTCATGAGTGACATCTAGCAACATATCATGACGTACCCTAGGTTTAGGTGAATAGCAAAACTATGTGAACCCTTCATGTTACTTAATCCTTCATTCCCTAATGTCATAGTTAAGATAATAGGTATGGTTTTAGTCAAACCCTATCTTAACAACT
>JAESVK010069182.1:25608-61327 GCA_017140935.1 Hamamelis virginiana
TGAAATCAGTATGGTTGGATTGACAGAGGTAAAGTTTAAATCATTTTGAATTATTTCTCTTGATTTGTTTCATTTAGTTGAAGTATGGCTATCAACGATAGTTACCAGAATGGGGAGCAAAAGCAGGAAGAGTGGTTAAAAAATATATAGGAAACATAAAGCGGAAAAATGATTTGGATTGAATAAGGTTTTTAGAGGAAAAGTTAATAAGAGATTTTGATAAAACGAATTTCAGCTTTGGAAAAGTTGTATGGGAAACTGAAATATAAACTTCAGGAAATATTAAAAAAAAAAAAAAACTTAAGAAATGTTTATTGATCGTTGTGGAAGAAAAGGCCTGTGAAGCATAGAAAAAATAAGAGACTTATGACAAACATGTTTCAGTTTCCTAGATGATCCAAAAAGTTTCCTAAAATTCTTCTCAATGATTCCAAAATGTTTCTAATCAAATATTTCAAAATTTTCATCCCAACTTTGGAAATGAGTTTCAGGGGAAACAGGTTTCCAACTTATAATTAAGTTTCCTGGCAACTACACGATGAACTAATAAATTCACTTATTGTCTTTTATGTTCAACCAAAGTCTAATGCATCTATCAATCTATATACTCATTGATATTGACATAACCTTCACTCTAGGCAGATTCTTCTGGTCTGCTTAAGATCAGACGTTGACACTGACACACTTGTTAGTTAAATTGTTCACTCTAGGCACCTATTAAACTGTTCTTTTAATAGGTGAACATATAGAAATGTTCCAAAAACAGACAAGATGCTGTCGAATTTTTATATCAAAAAAGAAAATATTTCAAAGTACAAGTTATATTGCTGAAAATTAAGATAAAATGCAAGATATGAATGTCTACGTCATACCAAGAGTGCATATTTTGTTGTATCCATATGAGTTATGTTTGCTATCACACATGTAAAATTAGCTAACTATATGACTCCTACTTTATCATTTTCAAATTAACTATATAACTAGATGGCATAATTAATTAGGACTGCTTCTTTGTTTCAACCCGAACCGACCTTAAAGACTTTAGAGGATTGTTTAAAACCTTCCTTAAAGCCTTTTTTTTTTTTTTTTTTTTTTTGTAGTAGTAGTAGTGTAGATGTTCTATTTTATACTTAAGATAGCTTGTGATTGTTGGCTGTTGATGATAACATGGCACATGAGGCGCCATTTAAATGGGATGTTGTGATAATATGATTATAGAAGTGCTAAAAACTGTTATTTTAATAGGTGAATACATAGAAATGTTCCAAAAACAGACAAGATGTTGTCGAATTTTTATCTCAAAAAAGAAAATATTTCTTAGTACAAGTTAATTTAATTAAAATTTTTATTATTAATAGAAGTGCATGTGGAAACATGTATTGAAGTTTTAGTGGACACTTTTAAGTGTCCCCTTTGACAGTTTTTGTAGTAGTGCAGGTTTCCATATTCCATCTAAACTATCATTTTTCATTTCTTTTATATTCATTATAATTCTATAATTTTGTGTGATTTATTTATTATTTTCTTTATGTAGGTTTCCAATTAGGGCATCAACAAAAAATGGAGAACGGAACCAGTTTTTTTGTCAAGAAGAAGATGTATTTAAAGACTCATTATTAGAATTTTGTTTTGGAATAGAGGATGATTTGAATGTATCCATATCTAGGATTCCAACATTAACTGTACGACTTTTAGTTAATTAATTATAAATCAATTAAGTTGAACACTTATTGCATTTGTACGTATATTTTGTATTTTTCTCTGATAATTTTATTAATTATTTTTGCGCTTTAATGGGTGGTTTGGAATGTGATTGGGTGTATATAAAGGTTACAGGTCATATTCTTGTAATATTGAAAACAAAATTGCAAAATACAGAAAATATATTTTTTTTTACGGGTAAATCAAAGATGAAGGTTTAAAACCGTAGTCTTTTTGGTTTAAAACCGTAGTCGTTTTTTGAAAGACTAGGATTTGGCACCGTAGTCTTCTTATAAAAGACTAGGGTTTTAAACCGTAGTCGTATCCTAAAAGACTAGGGTTTTAAACCGTAGTCGTATCCTAAAAGACTAGGGTTTTAAACCGTAGTCGTTTCCTTTAAGACTAGGGTTTTAAACCGTAGTCGTTTCCTAAAAGACTAGGGTTTATAACCGTAGTCATTTGTAAAAAAAGAATAGGGTTCAAAAACCGTAGTCGAAGATAAGACTACCACCCGCCTGACTACGGTTCCAAAACCTTAGTCTTAACCCAAAGACTAAGGTTTTGCACCTTAGTCGTTGGCAGTTTTTCTAGTAGTGTGGTCGGGATGGTTGAGGAGTTATCTTGAGCCTCGGGTGTGAATTCGGCAATGAAATTGGCAAGTGTTTGTCCTTTGATGGAGAGTCGAGGTCGGTAATCAACGTGTAGACATATATTTTTGACCATGAGTATGGTCATTAATGGTTGCCTGTGATTTGAGGTGAAATAGGTTGTCAAAACCCTAAGTTGCCAGTTTTACCTTTGTGAGTAGTTAGTTAGAGGTCATTATTGCATGTATGTTTTTAGGTCAGATTTAGTTGGTTCTTTTTGCATTTACTTTTTAGAGAGTCTAAGAACATCCCTGTTAAATTTCAAGGCATTCTGAGCCAGGCTTGATAGAAAATAAGACCTTTTGTGACTTGAAGGGCAGTACTATCATTTGAATCACAAAAGCTCTGAATGACTGTCGATCTTGTCCCGAGTGGTCTCGAGGCTTTGGCATGGATATTTAAGGAGTGTTTGGTAGCTAAGTTGATCAGTGGCAAGGATTGGTGAGCCTCCTGGCTCATGTTTGGCTCTTAAGGACCAAGGGGCCCTTTCAAGCCCAGAATTAGGGTTTCAACCGGAAATGACTGAGATTCAATCTTTCTATCAAATCAAAGCCTTCAAAAAATTTTCTAAAATGTTTTCAAAACTTTTTTCGAGAAGTACAAATGATTTCGGGAGCGAATGGTTAGCAGATTTCAAAACCCTACTTTGGGCCCGGCAGGCCCAAAACAGCTAATCGGTTGACTTTTCTCTAGAAATTTGACTTTTGTCAATGCATTTTCAATTCAAACACTTCTTAAAATATGGAAAATCGAATCACGATCATTTTGGCACTTGAATCGTCGAATTTGGACTTAAAACGGGCCCGAAAAGCCGAAAAAAGCAGAAAAAGGGTCGAAACGGGCTGAGATAGGCCCACATAGGACAAAATTGGGCTAAAAGCTCAATGACCATCCCCCAAGGGACGGCCAACCGTCCCAAGGTGGATGGTCACCCGAGCTTTTTGCCAAAACTTGCTATTTTTCAGTCTTTTTGATTTTTGGGACTTTGCCAAGTGTCAGGCTCGGCCTTGGGGACTTTGGGATGAATTGGAAAACCTTGGAAGGCTGGTTTAGAGCCCTTGGATCATTCCTAAGAGATTTAAAATCAGCCATTGATCAATTTCAAGCTTCCCTATAAATCGAGAGCCTTGAAATCAGTTTTAACACATCTCATAAGGCATTTAAAGAGCCGAATTGGTAGAGTAATGCCTCAAGGCATTACACCAACCCCCTAAGCAACTTTAGTTGCATCTTTGAAGTCCTTGGAGTTTGAAGAAGAAGCTAGGAGCAAGGGAGAAGGAAGCAAAAATGGTTAGTTCAATTAAATATTGGGTTTGTTTTAATAAGTTTTGCATATTCTTCTTCTTTATTCTTCTTCTTCTTCTTCTTCTTCTTCATTCTTCTTATATGTCCATACCATGTTAGGGATGGCTACCTAAGTTGGGTATTCAAAGGTTAGGAGTAGAGGTTAGTTGCATATAGGTTAGCATATAAAGTTTCTGCATTTATGGGTTTTATAGAAATAAAATTAAGTCTAGTTTGTTCGTTTTGAATATACTAAATTAATATAAGTTAATAGGAACATGTTTAGGTTTGTTTATACCATTCATTTTTATGTTTAATGTTTGAAATATCATATGAATTATGTTCGAGGGAACAAGCTAAGGTAAGTCCCTTCCCTTATGTTTAAAATTGGTATTTTCAAGCATGATGCATGATTATTTTGGTATATCATATTAGGTTGCATATTGTTTAAAGTAACCTTAAAGTAGATTAAAAATCAATTTTAGGATCCAAACTGACTTAGAAACATGCCTAGGTTCACATAGATAACTTAGATTGCATTTAGGACATTTTCCATGCATTGTTTATGTTCTCCATTGCATATTTAGTGTATTTTCTATAAATTCCAGCATGCATAATGTTAGTATATTAGGTGTTTAGACTAACCTAAGACTAGTTAGAGACCCTAGGATTAGGGGGGTTACTTGACCCCACTTAGGATTGTCTTTTGTTTTAAGAACTATAATAGCAATTGAGTTATACCTAATTTAGGAGTCTACTTCGAGAAAAATTCTAAAAGTAAGTGATTTTGAAAGTGGTTTAATTGGAATGAAATTCCATCTTTTATACAAAAGTGTTTTGATCAAATTCGAACTCTCGAAGTTAGAGTCCTTGATAAGATAGAATTCTTTCGATTATGTAGTTTATTACAATAGGAGAGTCCTAGGTAATCGAACTATGTGGACTTTAATTCTTATCAAGAAATTGGTAATGTACGTAGGCAGTCAATAGGGCGCAAGTCCAATCTTAGGTTGACCATGTGTCTCCTAAGGTCTTTAGGCTTTGTTTACCTTTTTTTATTATCTATTATTATTATTATATATCATTATTCATATTGTGGTTGATTAGATAAATAGCATTGTTGTGATAAGATTTTGATAAAGCCCAAACTTAATTAGGAGACCTTTAATTAGGGTGAGTGGGTGCCTACAAAGACTTCCTTGAACCTTCTTACTTCATAACCTAGCCCCCGAATCCAACTTTGATTCGAAGACCATGCTTTTTCCAAAATATGGGGTCATTGTTTTATTGAAAATAAAACTCTTTTTTTATGGTTTCCTTGTTCCTTAAAAATAAGGTGGCGACTCCAAGTTTTTTTCAAACTTTTATCCTTTTTCAAAAACCTAATCTTTAGTGGATAATATAGAAGGATAAATGTGGATAATAGAGAAGGATAAATCGAGACGGATAATGATCATCCATAATCCACAATGATTCAAAAGTGTGAACGGCCTCCTGATCCGAGATGGCTGGTTCACAGATTGACGACTCTGCTGGGGATGTCGAGGGCTAAACTCCAATTAATTATTTTTGGGATTTTTAATTTCTTAATTAATAAAATCAACCACTGGCATTTGCATGACTGTTTGACTTTGATTTATGCATTGTGTGCGCATTGACTCTGCATGTTTAGGACGTTGTATGCTAAAGCCAACGATGAGCCTAGCCCTGGGCCCGGTTTATTTGACTCTCGGGTTCCATGTATGCGAAAGCCATCACTCTTCTCGCCACGTACCCTCGGGTATATCAAACGGACTAATCACGTACTGTTGGACCCACGCGGCATTCCTGATGTCACATGTGGTTAGGTATATCGATTGGACCGAGCGAGTAAGGGACACTCAGCCTACCCTTTGCATTAATCCATATAGACTGTCTCTCTTGGACACATACCCTATATCGCCTGATCACACACTATTGTAATGTTAGGCTGCCGGATTTTCTCCCCGATTTTGATTAAGTCTTGATTGTAAAGTGTGTAGAACCATTAGGACCTAGATCTGTAGACTAGATCTTTGTGAAATGCCCTAAACTCTTAAGGAGAGCTTCCTCAAAGAGTCAAGGTACCTAATAAAGACTAGTGCCCTATAGGTTCATGAGCTTAGGTCTGTGGTAGTGTTACGTTGCCCAAATAGTGGTATTGATTTGTGAGTCTTAGGAGAAGACGTGAGACTTGGGCTTTAGGCCCATGTCCTTTGGATAGAAGGTTTAGATCCGCAGTGAGTTTGAGATGTGGGCTTTAGGCCCATGTCAATTGGATATAAAGTATAGGCCTGCGATAAGATTGAAATATGAGCTGTAGGAATGAGATTCGTGCTTGGGCCTTAAGCCCATTTTCATAAGATGGAATGTGAGAGAATAAGATTGATGTGTGGGCCTTGGGCTCATACTTTTGTGAGCATGTAAAATTGTCCTTTTTCATAATTTTTTCATATTGGAAGCTCTCAGTTGATTCGAACCTTTTCCCATTTCCTTTCACAGTACTCTGGCTTGGCGTCTTATTCTAGTGGTCGACTAATTAGCTTGAAAGGTTCATATGTTAATTCAGAGATGTCTAGTCACGAGGATCGTACCCCTATTGTTGCTGAATCTAATGGAAAGATAGTGAATGAGAAGATCGAGGCACTTTTAAAAGTAGTCCAAGAGTTAGTCCATCAGAAATAAGAGGAGGATAAGGTGCGAGCTCGTACTAATCCCCTGTTTGAGAATGTTGATGAGGAGGAGTGTTTTCTTAGGCCTAAGACAGTTGCTGAGCCCACTAGGTCTGGCATAGAATTTGTTCAGCCCGTTGATCTGGATAAAGAGTCCAAGCCCAAGGCCCCAGCCTTCTTTTCCACCGAACCTATTTTATTGAGTAGTAAAGTGGAAGCCCTAGAAAAAGCCTTGAGAGGTATCAGAAAATCCGACAACTTGGTAGATATGTCGTCATTATCTTTATTCCCTAATGCCCGTATGCCCACTCATTTTAGAATGCCTGAGTTGGAGAAGTTTGATGGGATGGGTTGTCCTAAAACCCATTTGAAGATGTATGTGAGGGCCATGCACCCTCGAGGGGCTGACGATGACCTACTAGCCCAAATGTTCCACGAGACATTGGCTAGATCCGCTCTGAAATGGTTTCTGTCATTGGATGAGTCTAGAATGAAGACATGAGAAGATGTATGCATCGAGTTCAGCAATCACTACAGGTATAACACGGAGGTTGACGTC
This sequence comes from Hamamelis virginiana, assembly GCA_017140935.1. Classification (NCBI taxonomy): domain Eukaryota; kingdom Viridiplantae; phylum Streptophyta; class Magnoliopsida; order Saxifragales; family Hamamelidaceae; genus Hamamelis; species Hamamelis virginiana. The sequence goes on from JAESVK010069182.1 coordinate 32,490, forward strand.
ACTAGGAGGGATTTAGAGACTACTAAGCAAGAATCTAGGGAAACCTTCTCCGCCTTCATCACCCGTTGGAGGGCCAAGGCTTCCAAAATGCCTAACCGACCTGAAGAAGAAGAACAAATCCGCTTGGTGAAGAAGAATTTGCTCCCGGTTTATCATAAACACCTATTCTCTCAATATCTTCCTAATTTTCGAGCCTTAGTCGCTGCTGGTACCCAAGTAAAGAATGCCCTAGCCAATGGGGCCCTCGGAACTGATGAACCTTACAAGAACCGTCGTCCTGTCATCAATGGGAGGGCTATTGAAGTCAACGCCATATCTCAGCCTGCCCCATTCACCCAACCCTTTTCCTTGGGAAATAAACAATTCAGAAAATTCACCAAGCTTTACATGTCATTGGATCGAGTCTTTGAGAAATTAAAGGCTCGAGGCTTGCTCCGGCCCTTAGAGCCCAAGCCCACACCCAATCCATTGCCCATAAATTACAATGAAAATGAATATTATAACTACTATCAAGTCCAAAGGCCATATTACCAACCGTTGCATCCGTCTTCGCCATGAAGTCCAATACCTCATAGATAACAAAACTATTTCCCCACCTTCTCAACCCAATGTCACTCAAAATCCACTTCCTACCCATGCAGTCCCACCACCAGCCAGTATCAATGTCATCCAGGCCGACCCTTATAGCCACTATGAGCCTATCCATCCTCACCCTTCATCCCTTATAACCACAGTTAAGGTGTCCCATCCTTGTCAGACCTTTAAGCCCATTACCCCATTCAAGCCAAGTTCCAAAAAAGCCTGCCCCAAGACTGGGACCAGCCAACAAGAGTTGCGAAAGAGATATGAGGCTAGAGATTCTGAAGTAGACCTGTTGGGTGAACAAAGCGGAAAGTTCAATTTCTATGTCCTTTATCCAAGGGTAGAGAAGCCCACTTTTGAAGAGCCTATTGTCCCTACTGGTTGGGATGATATCCCTGATTTGCCTAAAGAAAATGTTCATGTAGCTCAAGTCGAACCCGAAGATCCAAACCTCATTCTTTCTAAGGAAGCCAGCCAGGTTATCCTCAAAAAACATTTTGAGAACGGAACCCGCATGACCGCCAAGACCACCAATATGCACGGGGAAGTTCGTTACTTAGCCATTTATCCAAGACAACCATGGGTCACCTAATGTTTCAAGTCAAGATTGGCTTCTGCCGAATCTACTATGGATGACGAGTCAGGGAATGAGGTTGATATCATAGAATGGGAAGATTTGATGAATACACCTGAAGAGATAGCGGATATTTGGGCCAGCGATGAGCAAGATGCCAACCATATCACTAGGGGAAGTCGTCATTTCAAGCCTACTCACTTAGAATCCGATAATCCCTTAGGAGAGTTAGAGAGACCCCAACGCACTGAAGTTCAAGAGGAAGAGGTTGGGGTATTGAAACAGCTCAAGCGGACTCAATCCAATATGACCATCTGGGGTTTTTTAATGGCTTCACAGAAACACAGGCAGACCGTGCTCATGCTACTTAATCAAGTGCAGATTTCCATCTACATTTCACCTGAAGACTTAGTTGGTTTGGTTAGTCCAGTTCAGCATGGGCAGTCGATATCCTTCACAGAGTCAGACCTTCCGAAGAAAAGACCCCATCATTTGCAAGCTTTGTATGTCATGGTGGATACTATGGGCAAGAGGATTCCTACTGTATTGATAGATAATGGGTCAGCTCTAAATGTATATCCTCTCAGCACTGCCACTTCCTTGGGTATCGAACCGTCAGAATTCAAGCCGTCGGGACAAACTGTGAGAGCGTAAGACAACACTCGAAGTGAAGTGATTGGCATGGTCACCTTACCTTTAGCCATTTGGCCTGTGGAGTTCCAAGTTGATTTCCAGATATTAGATGTGCTTGTTTGCTTCAATCTCTTACTTGGTAGACCGTGGATCCATCCAATTGGGGCTGTGCTTTCTTCTCTCCATCAAAAAGTTAAGTTCCCCTACAAATGTTCAGTCGTGACATTGAAGGGAGATTTTGAAATCACTCCTACCCGTGTACCCATCTGTGAGATCAAACCCAAGTTCGAAGAGGTACCATTGACATGCTTTGAGTATATACAGTGTGTAAAGGTTGGGTCAGGTTGTAAAAAAAAATGGTGTTAGATTGCAGTCCATACGGAAATATGCAAGTGTGCTAGATCATGAAATATATGGGCTTCTTTCCAGGAATGGGCTTAGGTCGTAGTCATCAAGGCATGCCTTGTCCCATCGAATACCCCTTAGCAATTTATCATTTTGGATTGGGCTATCAAAGTACCGAAGTTGACTAAAAAAAGATGACACGGAAAAGAAGAGAGAGACAGTTGGCCAAAGAAGAAGGACGGGTCCCTAACCTAACTCTAAAATCTTACCGACCCACTTTGAATGGGGCTTTTGTTAAAGAAGGAGATGATTTCCCTTATTGTGGATTCCCTAAGCCTACTTACCTTGAAGATCATAAAGCTAGAGTTCCTGGGTTTGAAATCTTCTTCAACACTCCACTACCTCTTTCTCCAACTACCATCATGGCTGAAGAACATACAGAGTTTGACTGGGTCGACCATACCGATGAAATCGCTATAGGGGCTATGTTCAAAGAGATCGCTTGCATCGAAGAGCATGTTCATGAACCCGATCGTATCCACCTCATTGAAGATACCACCAGTCCATTGACCAATTGGAGCTTTGAGAATGAGCCTCGAGTTGAAGACTCAGTTGCGGAAGATTCGCTCCCATCAGATGATAGCTTGTAGGATTTCTATGCTTTTTTTTCCATAGGATTGTAGAATAGTGCTTCTTGTTTTTCTTTTCAATTAAATCATCCCTCCTCTATTAGGAGGCGAATGATAGTTTAGTTTGTATTATCCCTCTTTCTTTATGATTAATAAAGTATTCATTTTCTTCATTCTTCTCATTTGCAGTTTGTTTCTCCTTTCTTCTATGGGTATATATGGCATGAACATAGATCCTAGAGAGGATGTTCCCCCTGAGTTTGAACAACGAAGGGAAGTGGAACATGCTCGACCTAATATGGATGAATTAATATCAATTAATTTAGGATTCGATGAATCGCCTAAGATAATTAACATTGGGGAAACTTTGTCATCAAAAGAACAAGAAAAATTGGTAGGATTATTGAAAGAGAATATAGAAGTTTTCGCGTGGTCTTACAAAGATATGCTAGGGATTGACACCGACATAGTACAGCACTTTATCCCCACTAACCCGGGGGTTAAGCCAGTTAAGCAGAAGTTGAGAAGAATGAAACCGGAGTGGGCACTTAAAATCAAGGATAAAGTAGTGAAACAAATGAATGCTGGATTTCTCCAAGTAGTGGAATACCCCGAATGGTTAGCTAACATTGTACCAGTGCCTAAGAAAGATGGGAATGTTAGAATGTGTGTAGACTTTCGAGATTTGAACAAGGCATGCCCTAAAGATGATTTCCCATTGCCACACATAGACATCCTGGTAGATAGTACCGCTGGTCATGCACTATTATCCTTTATGGACAGGTTCTTGGGTTATAATCAGATAAAGATGGCTGTGAACCCGCCACATTTGAGCCCCCTCCATTTGAAAGCTCTCTTTTTATTTGGGATTGGATTCACTTATCATCGTGGATTAGTAGATAATTATCCTTCTCGATTTATCCTTCTCTTTTATCTACTCATTTATCCTTCTCTATTATCCACTCAAGGTCATCCAATCCTAATTATCCTTCTCTATTGTGGGAGTCCACTTAGATTGGGTTTTTGAAAAAGGAATGAATTTTGATAAAACAATGAGTCGTCACCTTATTTTTAGGGAATAAGGAAACCACAAAAAAGAGTTTTATTTAAAATAAAACAATGACCCCATTTTTGAAAAAGCATGGTCTTCGAATCAAAGTTTGGATTCGGGGGCTAGGTTATGAGATGGGAAGGTTCCAATACTCATCTTGTAGGCACCCATCTCACCCTAATTAAAGGTCTCTTAATTATTTTTGGGCTTTATCAAATCTTATAAAAATAACCTATCATATCTAATCAACCAAGAAAAATAGGAATAATATTACATATATAATAATAGATAATAACAAAAAATAATCACAATCCTAAATACCTTAGGAGACTCACAGTCAACCTAAGATTGGACTTGGACCCTATTGGCGGCCTACGTACCTTGTCAGTTGCCTCACAAGAATCAAAGTCCACGTAGTTCGATCACCCTAGGACTCTCCTATTGTAATGAACTACATCATTTAAAAGTGTTCGACTTTATCCAAGATACTATCTTCGAGAGTTTTTATCCTTTCAAAATTGCTTTTCAAAATAATTTGATAATTAAAAGATTTCCAATGCATTTAGAATTTTTAAAAGAAAAAATTTATCTTCTAGAAGTAAACCTCAATTTAAACTTCATTTTTTTGAAATCATTATCCATGGAATTTCATTCCAAAAATCATTTCTTTTTTCAAAGAAATTATTTTCAATATAAATTCTTTTAAAATATTCCCATTTCATGAGATAACCATTTAATAAATCAATTATTTTTAACAAAATCATTTTGAAAATCTCTCTCGAAGATAGACTCTTAGACTCGATCAAGTACTTGAATTTGAATGCAATTCTTACAACAAAGAAAAGTCCTAGGGAGGTCAAGTGACCTTCCTAAACCTAGGGTCTCTACCTAACCCTAAGTTAGTCTAAAAAACCTAACATACTAATTTAATGCATGCTGAAATTTAAATAAGCAAACATAATAATAACCCTACAATGCATGAAAAATGCCCTAAATGCATACTGATTTAACTATGTGAACCTAGGCATATTTCTAAGTTAGATTTGGCCTTAAAAATGATTTTTAGAAGTGATTTAGAGGTATAAATAAATCTGGACAGATTTAAATATAAGCTTTAAATCATTCTAAAAACCCTAAAAAAATAATAAAGAAATGTGACAATGACCTAGCATGCATCTTACATGAATATACTACAAAACCATATGAAGAAAATATGTAAAAATGGGCTTAAAAATGATAATTAGGCCACTTTAAAGTATACATTCAAATCTGAACAGATGTGAATACATACTTTAAATAACCTAAGAATCATTATTAATGCATGGAAAGTTACAAATAAATGTCCTAACATGCATGCTAATATATTAAACTAGAAAACTATACAAAACAACATCAAAAATATGGTATAAACAAACTCAAATAAATTACCTAAACACAAGGGAAGAGACTCACCTTTGCAAGTTCCCTCGAACACATTTCATATACTCAAACCATCAAAACAAGATTAAGAATCATGTTATAAACAAAACAAAACACAAAACTACCCTAAAAATATTAAAACCATAGACACTCATCCTATATATGCAAAATAATTCAGTTTTAACTAACATGCATTACTAACCTTAAAATAGAAAATATCATATCTTAAACTAATTCCTATCATGCATACTAAATATAAATGAACTCCTAAACATGTTCCTATTAACCAATAATAACTAGCATACCTAAATACATATTCCTAAACTTAAACTTCCTAAGTAAACCATACAAAACTCATAAGTGCATAAATTTATACATTAATACCCACATACAATAAACAACTAATCCTTTTACTTCTAAACTATGAATATCCAATCTAAACATTCATTCCTAACATGACATAGTCATGGAAAAAGAGAAGAAGAAGAGAAAAAGAATACTAAACATACAACTATGCAGAAATCTACAAAATCAAACTATGTTATGCAAAACTCTATTCTAAGCATCATGGTATATTCAAACATACCTTTAGCCTTCTTCTTTCTTGCTCCAAGCTTCCTTCTTCAAGCTTCAATGACCTCCAATTTCGTGGCAAAGGTAAAGAGGGCTGCTACAAAGGTCTCCAAGTCTCCAATGTTCAAGAACTCCCCTTTTAACCTACTCCCAAGTGATGTATATATAGGAAAGGCTTCAAATCAATCAATGGTCCACATTAAAACCCTTAGGAATGATACAAGGGCCCTAAATGTGTCTTTCTAGGTCTCTAAAGTCGAACCAAGTGATCCAAACTGACCCAACTTGGCTGTGAGAGAGTCCCAAGTACACAAAACACTCAAAGGATCAAATTTGGGAAAATCTGGAGACTTGGCTCTGTTGACCGTCCACCCTAGGACGGTTGGCCATCCCTCATGGACTGTTGGCCGTCCCTAGGTGGATGGTCATCGAGCCATTAGCCCATTTTTGCCCTATGTGGGTCTGTTTCAGCCCATTTTGACCCGGTTTCGGCTTTTCGGGCCCGTTTTAAGTCCAAATTCGACGAGTCAAGAATCAAAACGACTGTGATTAGATTCTACATGTTTTAAGAAGATTTTGAAGTGAAAATGTATTGACCAAAGTCAAAGGTTTAAGGAAAAATCACCTGATCAGCTGTTTTGGGCCTGCTGGGCCCCAATTAGGGTTTTAGAATTTGCTGATCATTTGATCTCGAAATCATTTCTTCTTCTCAAAAAAAGTTTTAAAACATTTTAGGAAAGTGTTTTGAAGCTTGTGAAGGCTTCAGTTTGGCAAAAAGATCAAATCCCGGCTGTTCCCGGTCGAAACCCTAATCTGAGCTTAAAAGGGCCCTATGAGCCTTAAGAGCCAATTTCGAGCCATAAAGCTCTATAGACCTTGCCACTGACCAACTTAGCTATCAAACACACCCTAATTACCTATGCTAAAGCCTCGGGACAATCTGAAATCAATTCGAAAGCTTTTAAGAACTTTTGTGATTGAAAGGACAATTTTGCCCTTTAGGTCACAAGAGACCTAGTTACCTATCGAACCTGACTCGGAATGCAATGAAACTTGACAGGGACATCTATGGACTCTCTAAAAACCTAATGCAAAAAGAACCGACTCAATCCGGCCTAAAAACATACATTCGATAATGACCTCTATCTAACTGCTCACAAGGGTAAAACTGGCAACTTAGGGTTTTAACACCCTATTTCTCCTTAAAACTTAGGCAACCATTCATGACCTTTCTCATGGTCAAAAATGGATGTCTACAATGGCCCCTCAAGATATGGAGAAAACTTTATTCATCACTCAATGGGGGACCTTCTGTTATCTAGTTATGCCCTTCGGCCTAAAGAATGACGGTTCTACCTACCAGAGAATGGCAACCACCTTATTACATGACATGATTCACAAAAAAGTCGAGGTGTACGTGGATGAAATAATCGTGAAGTCTAGGGATCGAGAAGGTTATTTTGGGGCTTTAAGTAAGTTTATTCAGAGGATTAAACAGTATAAGTTGAGACTCAACCCCCAGAAATGTGCTTTTGGAGTAACTGCCGGGAAGTTGTTGGGATTTATGATCGCACAGAAAGGAATAGAGGTCGATCCGAGAAAGATTAAAGCCATTATAGAGATGTAGCAGCCAAAGACTGAAAAAGAGATTCGATGGTTCTTAGGCAAAGTTCAGTTTATTAGTCGATTCATAGCTCAGCTGACCATGATTTATGAGCCTATCTTCAAGCTTCTTAAGAAGGATGTGCCCACGAAATGGAATGACGCGCGCTAAGAAGCCTTTGAAACCATTAAGATATACTTGAGTAACCCACCGATATTAGTTCCCCCGCGGCAAGGTGAGCCATTGTTACTTTATCTAGCATTCACTGAAACTGCGATGGGAGCTATGTTGGCTCAGTATCTACCAGAATCTCGAAATGAGAATGCGGTGTACTATTTGAGTAAGAAGTGAAAGAATACGAACAAGGAACGCAGCGGAAGGTAGGTTTAAAAACTTTTTCCTTTGTATTCAACCATGAAATCACTTAATCGATGAATCGAATCAACTTTAAATTAAAAACATTAAAGTAAAGCTTACATTGATTTGTTCCTTCGCGATATTCTCTTCCTTTGATGATCGTCCTCGCTCAATCCTCGAGCCCCAAAAGTATGGTGGCCTCCAATGAACGTCCACACGAACACAAGAGTCGCCAAACCTTCTTGAATTTTTCAACCCTTGAAAAAGACAAGCATGGAGAGGGAGAGAGAGAGAGGGGCGGCATTCATGAGAGAGAGAATGAGATGCATGCTTGCTAAAAAGCTAGGGTTCACTCTCTTTAAATAAGCCCCTCCTCCTCTTAGGGTGTTTGGTTACTAGTGCTAGCATGACCATAAACCCCGTTTAGGTTATCCCCATTCTTGAATTAGATATCCTTTTAGTTATTAATTAATTAACCCTTGATTAATTAAAACCAAACATATATCAATTAGAATGTAACCCTCTCTCAAGTTTAACAACCTCACTTATGTTCTTTTGTGTGTGACCCATTGGGTTCATCCCAACCTAGTAGTGGCAGGGGACATCTCAATGTCGCCCAAAATAGAAACTTTCTATTTTTAGGTTCTATTGGAACAATTCCAATTTTGCCCTCAATGATAACCCTTATCATTAGGCCTTCACTAGTCATGAGTGACATCTAGCAATATGTCATGACGTACCCTAGGTGTGGGTGAATATACGAACGTGTAAATGAACCCTTCGTGCTATAAATAATCCCTCACCAAACAATGTCTCGATTAAGTTAGTTGGGTATGGATACATGTCAAACCCTAACTTAATCATGCGTTACTAATTCACCAGATTATAATCTCAATTAGGTATGCCCTTGAAACACTTTTCTTGGCAACCTTCTGCTTTGGCCAAAGACTCCATTGAGATAGTAACTGTGAACTAACTAAGACATTCGCCCTTTCTTATTAAGGGTGGTGATCCTCTATTGCACACTCACCTATCTTCATACATAACTCACTAGAGCCAATGAGCACCGATTACATTCTTATGATTAAGGGTGTACGAGATACTATCAAACTTTAGCAATTCATATATAAGATAACATGTGGTGTCTCAAGTCTAAAGATTACAACTGTGACTATACACATGAGCAGCCTTTGACATACAAATAGAATTCCATAAGCTGTACTCAAATTGGTCACGTTCAGTGTACCTGTTCTCTAACAAGCACCCACAGGTTTACTATAGTGTCTCTACACAGATGGTTCGAGACTCACCATCCTCCCATGGAGCTAGTAAAACCTGAGCTAATCTTAACGGTTTATAATTGTCCAAATATATAAACCTATGATCAGGAACCAGTTTAGGATAGAAGTACTTGAGAGTTATAAGTCTCTCTATCTCAACACTTGAGATATAACTCTCTATCATACTATCCAAGGACTTTATCATGAACAGTAATTAAACACAAGTTTACATGATAAAAATAGCCATATCATAAATGAATAAAGATCCATACAAGATATTATAATGAAATATAAAACCCTAAACTCAACAGAACAATTGGTTTTAGGGCACATATCTAACAAGAAGATGACTGACTACGAGGTTAAGTTCGACGCATTAGAGAAAACATGCGTGGCATTGGTGTGGGTCACCCAAAAACTCCGCCATTACATGTTGTCTTTTCAAGTGCAACTAATTAGTCGCATAGACCTCCTGAAGTACTTATTAGAGAAGCCGGTGTTATCCTATAGGACAACTCATTGGTTGTTGTTGCTACCAGAGTTCGACATCCAGTATGTGGTGTAGAAGTTAGTCAAAGGGAGAGCAGTGACAGAGTTTTTAGCAGAGCATCCGTCGTCAGTAGGAAAACCGTCTGAGTATCATTTCCCCGACGAAGAGATTATAGAAGTGAGTAAAGAGCCTTGGAAAGTTTTCTTTGACGGTGCTTATAATAAGAGGGGATGTGGAATAGGGGCGTTGTTAGTCACACCGGAGGATAATTTGATACCATTATCTGTCAGATTATCGTTCGATGCCACTAATAATATAGCCGAATATGAAGCTTGCATCCTAGCATTGGAAGCTGCCTTGGAGTTGGGCGTGGAAGAATTAGAAGTATATGGGGATTCCGCCTTGATTATATGTCAGAGGAGAATGGAAGATTCGTGATAAGAAGTTATTACCTTACCATGAATACTTAGAGACTTTGGTGAAAGAGTTTTATCGAATTGACTTATTTTATCTGTCTAGGTTAAAGAATAAGTTTGCGGATGCCTTAACCACTCTAGCATCCATGATAGATATCCCTAAAGATGAAGGTGTAACTCCTCTCATCATTCAGTCACGGGAAGAGCCAGCCTACTGTTGTGCCATACCAGAAGGGGAGCCGAATGATGGAAAATTGTGGTATTACGACATCCAACAGTTTGTAGAGAAAGAGGAGTACCCGAAAGAGGCGTCATCCATAGACAGGAAGACCATAAGAAGATTGGCTAGCCAGTATATTCTGTGTGGAGGGAAACTGTACAAAAGATCATACGATGGGATGCATCTATTATGCGTCAGTGAACAAGAAGTGGAAAGAATAGTGTTAGAGGTACATGATGGGGCTGGGGCTCCGCATATGAACGGATACATGTTGGACAAGAAGATATTAAGATTAGGATATTATTGGTCGACCATGGAGAGGGATTGCCATCTATATGTCAAGAAATGTCATAAATGTCAAGTGTTTGTAAGTGGAAAGCATCAACCCTCGATGCTACTCACTACCATGTCTTCACCATGGCCATTTGCAACATGGGGCATTGACATCATTGGCAAGGTAATCCCCTGTAGCATCAAATGGACATGAGTATATTCTGGTTGCTATAAACTATTTTACTAAATGGGTAGAAGCTGCGTCCTACAAGACATTGAACGCCAAACAAGTAGCGAAGTTCATACAGAATAACATCATCTATCGATATGGAGTGCCCCACAAGTTCATCTCTGATAATAGACAACATTTTCGAAAGGAAACCGAAGAGCACTTGCAGAAGGATAGTATCAAGCATCATCGCTCATCTCCTTATAGACCGCAGACAAATGGGGCCGTCGAAGCAGCAAATAAAAATCTAAAGTCGATATTAAAGAAGACTACCGAGTCCTACAATGATTGGCATGAGAAGTTACCATTGGCATTATAGGGTTATCATACTTCTATTAGAGCTTTAATAGGGGCTACCCCCTTTTCACTTTTGTATGGAATGGAAGCGGTATTACCCATAGAACTAGAAGTCCCATCACTAAGGATTTCTATGGAGAGTCAGCTGACAGAGACAAAATGGGTAAGGAACCGGTATGAAGAGTTAGCTCTGCTAGATGAAAGGCGATTGAGAGCGCTTTATCACATTCAAGGGTATCAAAGAAGAATAACCAAGGCATTTGGCAAGAAAGTAAAGAATCGGGGTTTGAAGAAATGAGATCTGGTATTAAAAGAGATTCGAGCACCAATACATGACCCGCGAGGAAAGTTCAAGCCAACATGGGTAGGCCCTTACATCATCAAAGAGATACTATAAGGCGGAGCGGTGAAGATTTCAGACATCGATGGGAATGAGTTCCCTCAACCTACCAATTTAGATCAATTGAAGAAGTACCACATATAATAAATAAATAAATAAAAAAGCCCACTAGGTAGATAACCCGAAAGGGCTGCTTAGGCAAAAGTTAGGGAATTAAAAAAAAAATTGGACTTTTTCAACTTGATCTATGAACTACGAAGACCTGATTCCCCAAATATCACAAAAAGTTAGAGAAAAATGACAAGAGAATGCATCAAGGACGGGGATACGTAGGCAACCCATAAAGTTACTTTGGGTGCGGTCTATTTCTTGTAAAAACATCAAGAGCTTGGTTCATTTGTAATTATTAAGGGATATTCGTTGAGATTTTAATAAAATTAATATTTATTCATCCATAAAGGGAAGAAACCTTTTGAAGGTTTTATTACATGCCATATGTGTCCATAATTCTTATTTCATATAGTTCTTACATCTATTCTATAAAAAAAAATCTCTAGTCTACTCTAAGTCCTCCTCGCCCTGCGGGCTTGGGCTTCATCTTCATTCCTCTTCTTTCTCTTAGCTGTCCTAACTCGCGACATATTTGATGGGAGTGATGAATCTGCTAACTGAGCTGCAACTTGAGAATCATAAACGAGGCTTCGAACCTTATCCTTTATAGCCTGCATCTTTGAACCTAAGTCCTGTTTAAGCCAAGCCGATACCCCTCATCAAGTCTAAAAGACCCGTTACTATCCCCTAACTGAGTCATAGACAAACCTGAAGCCCATTTCTTCACAGCCTAAGATACCAAAGAAGGAGTAGCTGTCTCTATCCCATGAACATGCCCTTTGATGGGGAGGTTTATTTGAGCACGACCCATTTGGCGAAGCACGCGGCAAGCCCAATAGAATGATGTATGCCTTAAGCCCATGAGCTTCACCTGACAGCATCCAGAAATGCGTAGCACATACTCCTCGCTGCAATCCCATATAGCCACATGCCATTGAATATCTCTCCAAGATAGAGAAGATAAGAAGATGATCATGTCCTGAGTTGATCGGTGCTCAAGAGACATCAGCTTTCGTGAACAGTAATTGTGGGATAGGTGTTTAGGCCCATCAAGATGAGAGATAACTTGAGCCTTTCAACTAACCACATCTGTAGAAGAATAGGGCTACCCTCAATGCGTAGAGAAGAATGTGAGTGAAAATGGTCGAGCCCATTCAGAGTTTCAGCAAGCACTAAAGGGATAATATTATGTGATTTCGACAGTGGTAGAATGAGCTCACATGTTTCGATAGGTATGGAAGGTGTCCAATTCGAAACAAGGAAACAACCCAATATGCATAAGGCAAGTGCGTACTGGGTAGGCCTATGAAGGGCTAATGATTTTCCCCCCTCCCGCAAGAAAGACGAAGCCAGTTTGAGAAGATCAATGGAATTTTCATTGATGAATGTGGAAGCTTCCCTAGGCGAGAGTTCAAAGAGAGAAGAAAATGTTTGGAAATAACATCGTCGAATGGTAGGAAAAATGAAAGAGCCACTAGCAGAGATATTCATTAAAGCATAGAATTCCTCAAATAAAGGATATACCTCTTCACAATTGAAGCGAAATACATAGAGCTAGGGGTCCCAGAAGTAAATCACAGAGTTGAGAAGTTTGTCTTCAAGTTTCACATAAGAGAGATAACCATGAAGTCAAGCCAAATCGAGCGAACACCTTCTTATCTTCCGCTCGCATTCTTGCTACGAATAGGTTGAGAATCAACTTGAGAGCTTCCATTATGTTTAGTGTGATGAAAGTGAGCCTAGGGGTGTGTTTTTATAGCCTTTTTTGGCAAGAAAATCGAGTTAGAATCGAAGTAGGACGCCTGAAAAAATCAAAAATCGTCAAAATAGGCGAAATTTAGAAACTAGGGTCGTTGACTATCCCACTAGGGACGGCCAACCGTCCATGGGGGGATGGTCATCCCTCCCCGACTCCAAATTTCGTCTAATTTTGACTTTTCGTGACTTTTTGATGCCCGGTTTGACTTTTCGCCCTATTTTCGTCAGTTTTGACCTGTTTTCGGGATTAGAATTGAACCAAAAGGCAATCGAAACATATTTTTATTCTCATTAGGATATAATTACATGTTAATCGGGGTTTTTAGTGCATATATAGAGAAAGAGTTACATAGAAAATCCTAAGTGGGACTCTTTTGGGCCCAATGGTACAAAATCATCTACGCCGGGATGATTTCCTCGCCCCTCATGAACCCGATACCTCGTGATCCCCTCTCGATCCACGACGCTCCTGTGAAGGCTGGCTCAAAGCCTGCAAACCCAAAGTTTGGGTAAGATTGGTGAAGTATGAAATTGTTGGTGATTGAAAGAGGGAAGTAAAAGTTACCTGTGCAGCTATATTCGCATTATGTGCATTGAGATTCATCCTCTGAAGCTCTCTAGTCAATGCTGCGTTATACGCCAAACACTCTTCGGTGTACGATGCAAGCACCTGTAAAGGATAGAAGATTCAAAGATTAGGAATGAATGAGTAATATATGACAAATGATGAAAGTATGATGATTACCGAGGTGTAATAAGGATCGAGATGAAGATATTCATTGTAAAACACGTGAGTGATTGGTCTTTGAACAAAGTTTCCATTCTCAATGACTTGCACCTGCCAAGGAATAGGTGGCAAAGGAGGAGCAGAAGATGAAGACTCGCCATCATCATGAGTTGCAGCAGCTGTAGAGTGAGAAGCATGCCCTCGGGCTCGACGGCCCTGTCGAAGGAAGAGATATGAGAAACATTTTGTGTGAAAAGGGATAAAGCAACCAAGAGAAAGTTCAATACCTCAGTAGGTGGAAACCCTAACACTAATGGAAGCATCAGATAGTGCTGACAGAATGTGCGATAATCCTCATGCTGATGATAAAAAGCATCCGCGAATACACCAGTCATGGCATCCGCTAAGGCATGGCCTGTCAAATTATCAGCATGCCTCACAGAGGGAGGAGGTGCATGAGGCACACGAGCAGTAGAAAAAGCCCCACAAACCTGATGACGTACTCTCTCCCCAAGGTACCAATAATTTGTCAGGACGCATCCCTGCAAGAAAGGCGCGGCTATAGGCATAGTCATGCTTGTGGGTACCAGCACCCTCTCTCCGATTTGGGGCATATCGAGCAAGAATAGGCCAGACCTGATTATCAGCAGCAATCGTAGGGCGATTCAGGCGATGGTACTTGTAAGCCCATACCTGTAGAAAAGACTGTGATGTAAGAGATAGGTAAAGAGGAACTCGGATTATCATAATATGAACCAGGCAACCTAAATATCCCGAGGGATCGGGAGGCCTCTCGTTCACTTTGAGGTTTTGAGTGGATTGTGGATTATTCATTATCCGTCTCAATTTATCCTTCTCTATTATCCACGTTTATCCTTCTCTATTATCCACTCAAGATTGGGTTTTTGAAAAAGGATAAAAATTTGTAAAAAATTGGGAGTCGCCACCTTATTTTTAGGGAATAAGGAAACCACAAAAAGAGTTTTATTTTAAATAAAACACTGACCCCATATTTTGGAAAAGCATGGTCTTTGAATCAAAGTTGGATTCGGGGGCTAGATTACGAAGTGGGAAGGTTCCAAGGAACTCCTTGTAGGCACCCACGTCGCCTTAATTAAAGGTCTCCTAATTAAGTTTGGGTTTTATCAAAATCTCATCACAACAATGCTATTTATCTAATCAACCACAAAATATGAATAATATAATAATAATAATATGTAGTACAAAAGTATACACAATCCTAAGGATCTTAGGAGACTAGAAGTCAACCTAAGATTGGACTTGCGCCCTATTGACTGCCCACGTACCTTACCAATTGCTTGGTAAAGATCAAAGTCCACGTAGTTCGATTCACCCTAGGACTCTCCTCTTGTAATGAACTACATCATTTAAAAGTGTTCGACTTTATCTAAGATACTATCTTTGAGAGTTTTTATCCATTCAAAATTACTTTTCAAAATTATTTGATAATTAAAAGATTTCCAATACATCTAGGATTTTTAAAAGATATAACTTATCTTCTAGAAGTAAACCTCAATTTAAACTTCCTTTTTCAAAATCAACATTATCCATGGAATTTCATTCCAAAATCATTTCTTTTCAAAGAAATCATTTCTAATATAAACTCTTTTAAAAGATTCCTATCTCATGAAAACACTATTTAATAAATCAATTTTTAATAAAAATCATTTTTTCAAAATCTCTCTTGAAGATAGACTCTTAGACTCAATCAATTACTTGAATTTGAATATAGTCCTTACAACAAAGGACAGTCCTTGGAAAGGTCAAGTGACCTTCCTAAACCTAGGGTCTCTATCTAATCCTAAGTTAATCTAAAATCCTAAATACTAATAATAATTTATGCTAAAAATTAAATAAACAAACATAATATTAACCCTACAATGCATGAAAAAATGCCCTAAATGCATGCTAATTTAACTACGTGAATCTAGGCATATTTCTAAGTTAAATTTGGCCTTAAAAATGATTTTTAGAAGTGATTTAGAGATATAAATAAATCTGGACAGATTTAAATATAATCTTTAAATCACTTTAAAAAACCTTAAAAAAATAATAAAAATGTGACAATGCCCTAGCATGCATCCTACATGAATATACTACAAGATTACATGAAGAAATTATACAAACAAATGTCCTAATATGCATACTAACATATTAAACTAAAAACTATACAAAACAATAACTTTAGCTAAACACAAGGGGAGAAACTCACTTTTGCAAGTTCCCTCGAACACATTTCATATCATTCCATTTTTTAAATAATAATGAAGAAAATAGAAGTAGAATAAACCAAAATATGAATGCATGTTATTCATAAACTCATATAAAAGAATACTCAAACTTTTATCTAAACATACATTCTTATGTGAAAACATGAAATCACATGGACAAAAACTAATTCCTAGTATGCATTCCAAACATTAAATGAATCCTAAACATGCTCCTAACAATCAAACAATAGCTAATATATTAAAACAAAACTAAAGACTCAAAACCCTAAACATACAATATACTTTATGAACCAAACACACAATATGGACTCAAAACAGAAAAACATGCATCTATATTATACAAGCAATAAACCAAACCTATTCTACATCATGCACTCTTATTCCTAACCATTAATACTTAAACTTAATATGATTCCTAAAACATAAAAGAAGAAGAAGAAGAAGAAGAAGACGACTAACATATATAAACTACCCAAAAATCCCTAAAATTAAACTATGTTATGCAAAAACCCACTACAAGAATAATGGTGTGCTTAAACATACCTTTAGCCTCCTTCTTCCTTGCTCCAAGCACCCTTCTTTAACCTCCAATGACTCTAAATTTCGTGACTAAGGTTGCTGGTGGCTGCTACAAGTGCTCCAAGTCTCCCAAGATCAAAAACTTGCCTCCAACCTAATCCCTAAGTGATGTATATATAGGAAAAGTCTTCAAATCGATCAATGGATGTCATTAAAATCCTAAGAAGTGATCTAAGGGTCTCAAATCAGTCTTCCAAGGTCTCTAAGGTCGTGCCAAGTGTCCCAAACTGAGCTAGATAGCTATTGGAAGAGTCCCAAAGCATCCAAACTCTCAAAAAATCAAAATTGGGCGAATCTGGGCATTGGGCATGGATGAACGTCCACCCTAGGATGGTCGACCATCCAGCTTGGACGGTCAACCGTCCATGGAGGGATGGTCATCGAGCCCTCAACCCAATTTTGCCCTATCTCGACCCGTCTCGACTGTTTTAGGCTTTCCGGGCCCGTTTCAAGTCCAAATTTGACGATTCAAGCGCCAAAACGATCGTGATTCGATTCTCCATGTTTCTAGAAGAGTTTGAGGATGAAAAACCTTGACCAAAGTCAAGGGGTTGAGAGAAACCAAGCCGATTAGCTGTTTTGGGCCTATCGAACCCTTTTAGGGTTTTGAAATCCACTAACCGATTGGTCGTAAAAACCATTTCTACTTCTTGAAATAAGTTTTAAAGCATTTTAAGAAAGTGTATTGAAGCCTTTAAAGGCTTTGGTTTGATAAAAAGATCGAATCCCGGTCATTCCCGGTTAAAACCCTAATATGAGCTTGAAAGGGCCTTTTGAGCCTTGAGAGACAATTATGAGCTAGGAGGCTTAACAGGCCTTGCCATTGATCAACTTAGCTATTAAACACACCTTAAATATCCATACCAAAGTCTCAGGACAATTCGAGACAAGATCGACAGCCATTCAGAGCCTTTGTGATTCAAAGGACAGCACTGCCCTTCAAGTCACAAAAGGCCTTATTTTCTATCAAACCTGGCTCAGAATGCCATGAAACTTTACAGGGATATTCCTAAACTCTCTAAAAATTAAATGCAAAAAGAACCGACTCGATCTAACCTAAAAACCTACATGTGATAATGACCTCTATCTAACTACTCACAAGGGTAAAACTGGCAACTTAGGGTTTTAACACCCTATTTTCCTTAAATCAAAGGCAACCATTAATGACCATACTCATGGTCAAAAAGGGATGTCTACACATAAGTAGGTATTCTTACCTCCCAAACGAACCCCATGCCTCCAAAGTCGATACATGTTCCTCGAGACCGACAGCTCATAGTCCTATACATCGTGGCCAAGGCAGCACCACCTCAGTCATATTAAGAGATGGTATCAATGTCCTCCAAACTCGCAAGGAAGCCTAGTGGGGCTAAATCAGCAGTGCCAGCAAAGAGAGTGCATGACAGTACGTAAAAGAGGAAAACCCATACGATGTGATCAAAATCCTGCTCCTCATCTTCAGACATGTTACTAAATATGGTTAAGAGGGTATTTCGGCGAACCGACTTCTTTACAATGTCGATGTTTGCTCCTCTAAGATAAGTATCCAGATAAACTGAGTCGCTGCTTGCATCCCCATAGAAATCCAAAGGGCGACCCCCAATGGAAAGTCCAGTGATCATAGTAAAGTCAAGTCGGGTCATGGTCATCTCCCCAAACTCAAAGTGAAAAGTATGGTGGTGTCCCACCACAGTTCAGATAAGGCCATGAGAGCCTGCCTATCCATGGATTCGATCCAAAGAGAATCAATGAAGTCCCCAAAGCCTATTCTCCTGATTATTGCCTTAGTTAGTGGCTGGAGGGTGTCCATTTTAGCCCACCATGTGACTATGCCTTGTAAGGAGGACCGAGTCCTAATGTCAAAGTTTGGCTGCAAAAAATAAAGATTAATGTATTAGAGGTATAAAGGTAAGTTATGCTAATTCTTTAAATCAAAGGTACAAAATTAATCCACAAAATGACACATTTTCAAAATTGATTTATCAAATATGCATCACTTTATGTGTTATTAATCTATTTTTTTAAAAATTTACCATAAATCATTTTGTGGATTAGCTCTCAGTGTTGTTTTAAGAGTTGACATAACTTATTAATATCTCATATGGTCTTTATTCATGAGAAATGGATTGAAATAAAAACCTCGAGAGAATGGATTTAAAAAAAAAATAAAAAAACTGAATGGAGTACTTAGCATGAGTAAACTTTGAAGTAAAAATCACTTAGAAGTCATGGAAATGACATTTGAGTGAATAGTGTTTTGAATGAGAAAATAAGCTAAGTCCCAATTCATGGAAATTTTGGATATATGCACTACTTGAAATAGTTTTGGAAAACTTGTCATGATATGAAAAATCATTTTAAAAACATTTGGAAAAGCATGATATGATAAACTACTTTGAAAATTGGAAATTGCTCCCTTTTGGGCATTTTATCAAATACTTACTGTGCATATATTTGAAAAGAGTTTTGAAAACTTGTCATGATGCTTTGAAAGTATTCAAATGATGTTAGAAACATATTTGGGTCATGACATGAAGAATTTAAATTAAAAAATCAAACTTTAGTTCTCTTGGGAATTTTATCAAACACTAGGTGAGCAACATTTTAAGCTTGTGAAGCTAGTGAAATGGGGCTCCCAAACTTTTCCAAATACAAAATTCATGAATAAAAGTCATCAAGCAATTTCCAAATATCAATATTGAAGCATCTAGACATTGAAAATTCAAAAGAAATGCATGGAAAGTAAGCTTACCTCTTGATTAGTGTGGATGTGAGAAAGATGATCATGGGGCTCCAATAGCAAGCTTGTGTTGTTAGGGTCATATGGTGGCACCTTATACTTCTTCATCACCATGAATGGGTATTTTGAAGATGCATTCCCCCAATTTGCCATGAGTGAGTATATTGAAAAGCTTGAGAATATGGGTATTGTTGGATGTGTATTTGGGTTTTGGATCCCAAATTTGAAATGCAAGGATGAAATCCTAGTTTTTGATTCACAAATTGGAGTGAATAGCAACACTAGAGGTGTTTGGAGTTTGATTTGGATAAAATGAAATCAAGAGGGATGAATTTTGAAAGAAAATGAGAAATTCTTGAGAGAGAATGCCAAAATGGATGATAATTGAAGTGAATGTGCAAATGGATGACAAAACACCTAAATAGGGGAGAGTGGCTCGGCTGGCCGTCCACTAGGGGACGGCTGGCCGTCCACCTTGGACGGTTGGCCATCCACAAGTGGATGGTCACCCATTTTTTTGGCCCAATTTTGACTTTTTTTTTTTTTTGTTTTTTGAGGCCCATTAAGCCCAATTTTGACCCTTTTGGCCTATTTTGACCTATTTTCTTTCAAATTTTGATTTGGAAAAGTCCATTTGATTGAGATTGAAGATTATTTGATGTGTTGATAAGAAATGAAGAGGAGTTTGTGCATGCAAAGATAAGATTTGAGTGATTGTGAATAGGAAAGATCACATAAAATGATAAGTTTTTGGTTGAAAATCATGAGATATGATAGTGGATAATAAAAGTAATGTGTGAACAAGGTTGGTAATCATGGAATGGTTACTAGCACAAGTGAAAAGATGAGATTGTAAAGCCCATAAAGGGATTGTGGAGATAAGATAGCCCATGAAAGGTTTGTGAAAGAAAAAGGCACACTTAGGAGGCCCAATTCAATAAAGGTTATGTGGATTGCATAAGATGATAAAAGGCACACATGAAATGTGTATGAGAATGATGATAAGTGATGTTGATGATGTTGTGGAGAGTGCATGTGTTGATGGTAACTTAAGTTATCAAAGAGTATTGGCAAATATGATGATAAGAAAATTGGAAACATGTGTTGAGGTTTCCTCTTAAGATAAGATTATAATTGGAAATATGTGTGAGATTTCCTCTTAAGATAAGATAACCGGAAGTGTGTGTAGGAGTTCAAAAATTGGAAATATGTGTGAGATTTCCTCTTAAGATAAGATAATTGGAAGTGTGTGTTGGACTTCCAAAAGGACTGCGGTCCCTCAAGATCATCGGAAGTGTGTGTTGGACTTCCAATAATGATCAATTGGAAATATGTTTGAGATTTCCTCTTAAGATAAGATTATTGGAAGTATGTGTGTGACTTCCAAGAAGACAGCGGTCTCCCAGGATAAGATTATTGGAAGTATGTGTGTGACTTCCAAGAAGACTTCGGTCTCCCAGGATAAAATTATTGGAAGTGTATGTGTGGCTTCCAAAAAGAGTCGTAGACTCCTAAGATAAGATGATTGGAAATATGTGTGTGATTTCCAAAAGGACTGCGGTCCCCTAAGATTATCGGAAGTGTGTATAGGACTTCCAAAGATGATGATTTGATCGGTGTTTGTGAGTAACTAATTTGATTATCCTTCTTCAGTTATGGCAGAAATGGGATGTCATTTTATTTCGTTGATATTCACTGGCAAAATCATGAATATCAACGAGAGGCTTTTATAGACATCCATTTTTTACCATGAGTATGGTCATTAATGGTTGCATGTGATTTGAGGTGAAATAGGGTGTCAAAACCCTAAGTTGCCAGTTGTACCCTTGTGAGTAGTTAGTTAGAGGTCATTATCGCATGTAGGTTTTTAGGTCAGATTGAGTCAGTTTTTTTTGCATTTAGTTTTTAGAGAGTCTAGGAATATTCCTGTTAAATTTCATGGCATTCTGAGCCAGGCTTGATAGAAAATAAGACATTTTGTGACTTGAAGGGCAATACTGTCCTTTGGATCACAAAAGCTCTGAATGACTGTCGATCTTGTCCCGACTGGTCTCGAGGCTTTGGCATGGATATTTAAGGTGTGTTTAGTAGCTAAGTTGATCAGTGGCAAGGATTGGTGAGCCTCCTGGCTCATGTTTGGCTCTTAAGGCCCAAGGGGCCCTTTCAAGCTCAGAATTAGGGTTTCAACCGGAAATGATCGGGATTTAATCTTTTTATCAAATCAAAGCCTTTAAAGGCTTCAAAACACTTTCTAAAATGTTTTCAAAACTTGTTTCGAGAAGTTCAAATGATTTCGAGAGCGATTGGTTAGCAAATTTCAAAAGCCTACTTTGGGCCCAGCAGGCCCTAAACAGCTAATCGGTTGACTTTTCTCTAAAAATTTGACTTTGGTTAATGTATTTTCACCCGAGTTTTTTGCCAAAACCTGCTATTTTTCAGTCTTTTTGATTTTTGGGACTTTGCCAAGTGTTTAGCTCGGCCTTGGGGACTTTGGGATGAATTGGAAGACCTTGGAAGGCTGGTTTAGAGCCCTTGGATAATTCCTAAGAGATTTAAACTCTGCCATTGATCAATTTCAAGCTTCCCTATAAATAGAGAGCCCTGAAATCAGTTTTAACACATCTCATAAGGCATTTAAAGTGCCAAATTGGTAGAGTAAAGCATCAAGGCATTACACCAACCCCCTAAGCAACTTTAGTTGCATCTTTGAAGTCCTTGGAGTCCTTGGAGTTTGAAGAAGAAGCTAGGAGCAAGGGAGAAGGAAGCCAAAAAGGTTAGTTCAATTAAATATTGGGTTTGTTTTAATAAGTTTTGCATATTCCTCTTCTATTTCTTTTTTTTTTTCTTCTTCTTCTTCTTCTTCTTCATTCTTCTTCTATGTCCATACCATGTTAGGGATGGATACCTAAGTTTGGTATTCAAAGGTTAGGAGTAGAGGTTAGTTGCATATAGGTTAGCATATAAAGTTTCTGCATTTATGAGTTTTATTTAAATAAAATTAAGTTTAGTTTGTTCATTTTGAATATGCTAAATTAATATAGCTTAATAGGAACATGTTTAGGTTTGTTTATGCGATTCATTTTTATGTTTAATGTTTGAATATCATATGAATTATGTTCGAGGGAACAAGCTAAGGTAAGTTCCTTCCCTTATGTTTAAAATTGGTGTTTTCAAGCATGATGCATGATTATTTTGGTATATCATGTTAGGTTGCATATTAGGACATTTACACTTCTTTTATTTATTCTTTTTGGGTTTTGAATCCACTTCTTTGGTTATATTTAAATCTGTCCAAGGTTTAAAGTAACTTTAAAGTAGATTAAAAATCATTTTTAGGATCCAAACTGACTTAGAAACATGCCTAGGTTCACATAGATAACTTAGATTGCATTTAGGACATTTTTCATGCATTGTTTATGTTCTCCATTGCATATTTAGTGTATTTTCTATAAATTCCAGCATGCATAATGTTAGTATATTATGTGTTTAGATTAACCTAAGACTAGTTAGAGACCTTAGGATTAGGGGGGTTACTTGATCCCACTTAGGACTGTCTTTTGTTGTAAGAACTATAATAGCAATTGAGTTCTACCTAATTTAGGAGTCTACTTCGAGAAAAATTCTAAGAGTAAGTGATTTTGAAAGTGGTTTAATTGGAATAAAATTCCATCTTTTATACAAAAGTGTTTTGATCAAATTCGAACTCTCGAAGTTAGAGTCCTAGATAAGATAGAATTCTATCGATTATGTGGTTCATTACAATAGGAGAGTCCTAGGTAATTGAACTACGTGGACTTTGATTCTTATCAAGAAATTGGTAAGGTACGTAGGCAGTCAATAGGGCGCAAGTCCAATCTTAGGTTGACCATGTGTCTCCTAAGGTCTTTAGGTTTTGTTTACTTTTTTTTTATTATCTATTATTATTATTATATATCATTATTCGTATTTTGTGGTTGATTAGATAAATAGCATTGTTGTGATAAGATTTTGATAAAGCCCAAACTTAATTAGGAGACCTTTAATTAGAGTGAGGTGGGTGCCTACAAGGAGTTCCTTGGAACCTTCCCACTTCATAACATAGCCCCCGAATCCAACTTTGATTCGAAAACCATGCTTTTTCCAAAATATGGGGTCATTGTTTTATTGAAAATAAAACTCTTTTTTTATGGTTTCCTTGATCCTTAAAAATAAGGTGGCGACTCCAAGTTTTTTTCAAACTTTTATCATTTTTCAAAAACCCAATCTTGAGTGGATAATAGAAAATGATAAATGTGGATAATAGAGAAGGATAAATCGAGATGGATAAAGATCGTCCACAATCCACAATGATTCAAAAGTGTGAATGGCCTCCCGATCCGAGATGGCTGGTTCACACAACGTCAAATTCTCCTAATTCCACTGCCCATTGAACCATTCTTCCTGATGAGTCGGGATGATGGAGGATATATCTCAAAGGTTGATCGGTCAACACGATTATTGTATGAGCTTGAAAATATTGCCTTAACTTTCTAGCGGAGACAACAACAGAAAAAGCTAGTTTCTCAAGATAGGGGTACCTGCTTTCTGCTCCGACCAAAGCTTTGCTAACATAGTAGATTGGTTTATGGGCTCCTTTGTCTTCTCAGATGAGAACCGAACTTACTGCAGTCGGGGAAACGCCTAGGTAGAGGAAGAGAGTTTCATTTTGATTGGGCTTCGAAAGGAGTGGTGGTGACCCGAGATAGGTCTTCAATTGCTGAAAAGTCTCTTCGGCTTCGGGGTTCCATTGGAATCTTTTATTCCCCTTTAGAATTTTGAAAAAGTTGGTGCCCTTTTTAGAAAATTTGGATATGAATCGATTTAGTGCGGCCATCCGACCGGTAAGCCTCTGGATTTTTTTAATACTCGTCGGGGGTTTCGTATCAAGAAGGGCTTGGATCTAATCGGGATTTGCTTCAATTTCCCGTTCCGTGACGAGAAATCCCTAGAATTTTCCCGATCTTACTCCGAACGATCATTTGGTCGGGTTGAGACGCATCCCGAATTTTCGCATTATTTTAAAAGCTTCATCTAAGTGTTGGATGTGATCAGGGGCCTTCAAACTTTTAACGAGCATATTGTAACACCCCACACAGGGTAACCCCTATGCGGAAATGCCACAGTGACATAAAACACCAAGCGCTTATCTTTTGAGTAATTTCTTTTTAAAATTAACACAGTTTTTCAAAATACGCGTGCGGAAGTCTTTAAATATTTTTTTCAACATCTCAACAATTAAAGATAGCGCTGAGTACTAGTTTGTATCCTGAGTACAGTCCCGTAATGTACCCAAATTTCAAAAACATCCATTTAGTTTACTGAGTTGGATAGAGTCTCATGCTGATAACGTGTCATCATTTTTAAGAAAACACATAGCAGAAAAATAAACAAACACCAGGATTTACGTGGTTCGGCAAAATTGCCTACGTCCACGGTGAGTCATTTTTATTATTGTAAATCATATTACAAGAATACAATATCTTCTTTTCTCAACACATTCAGAAATATTCACATCCTTCCATATTCTCATATCTGTCAACAAATTTTATCATCAGCCAAATATCACATAAATAAATCATCATATCTGTAATTCATTTATATATATTACAGAATATATCCATCACTTTTTCACAATAAATAATTTTACAGTACATGCATGCTTTATGCATATGACAGATATATGATGCAATGCTCATGCAGTCATACCTGTCATTTTCTCTGTTCTGCTTTTCCTGCAAAACATCAACCATTCACATAACAGATGGCTACCTCATTTTTAAGGTACTCAACCATCTTAATTCCTGCAAAACATCAACCATTCACATAACAGATGGCTACCTCATTTTTAAGGTACTCAACCATCTTAACCACAACAGCATCCCCGCCTTTTTAGGATGTATATCACCCCGTCCCCGCCTTTTTAGGACCTACCGCGATTGCCACTCATTGACAAGAGGATTTACGTACTGTTTTTAGCAAGGGTGATATATTAGTGCACTAACTGTTTCCTAGGATCTTTTGTCCTATCGGTGGTATCTCAACTCCACAGTTACAAAAATAATCATAAATGCATATGATTTTCTATGCAATATATTTCACATGTAACTGTGTCTCATGCCAGATGCAATTATGCAATACATATGGCATACATCTCATATCAACAATTCATGTATGTCAATTTGTGCATACATTTCATAGTATATCAGCTCAACATATATCTCATATCAACATTTATATCAGTGATATACAAATAAATCATTCTGCTCACTCAACTTGAGCCACCACATGTAACTGTGCCACTGTAACACCCCGTACTTCTCCAAGTAACAATATTGTCCGCTTTGCTTGCATGCGTAACATGCGCGCCCATTTACGCATATCCACATGACAAGTGTACGGTTTTATTTTCTCAAAACACATTGTTACTATAAGATGTATGGAATTTACTGTTAAGCCCAGTCACTTTCTCATAACATCATCACCACATGCCATATGCCAATTTTATGTGCAATAATTATGGCAAATATCACAAGTATGTATTTTATACATAACAATTAACATGCTTCATCATTTTATTCATAATAATAACAGCATGTTATAAACTTTACAAATATCACATGCATATAATTTCCATAACTTGTATTTCCAAGATCTTTCACTTATCATCATGATTTTATAAAAATCAATTATTCATGATTTTTAACTATTTTCCAAAGACTCACAATTTGGAAGATAGTTAATTTTCTATCCACATGTATTTTTCTACAAAATAATCCATTCTAGGATACTTGTCTGATTTTTTTGCAGAATTTATCAAATTTTGTTAGATTGAAAAATCATACTAGAATAGTCAAAATACAATGAGGTCACATGGTAAGCCTTATGGTGCACCTTCACTATGCTCCATAATTTTCTAGGCTCTTTCATGCCTCCCAAACAGCAACTTTTGTACCCATTAATATCAACTTAATTTAATAGGATTTTTAAAAAATAATTCCAAGTCAAAATGATATTCACAAGCACTAATTTGCAATCGAGGTTGCATGGTCTACTATGCACCTTCACCACACAGGATTATACATGCACACTCACGTACATGTTACGTCCATATTTTCCATCTTTTTGGCCAACTTTGCACACTTATATCTCCTTCGTTACTCATCCGATTTGGATGATTCAAGATGTTATAGAATCTGTGTGATACAAGCTTTCAAAATATCATGGTGGTGTATAACACCTCCCATCCGAACATATTTAAAAATGATGCCAAAGTAGGCTCGTTAATAAAATTTCCGATTTTTCGGCAACTTCGGTTCTCAATTTCTCTCACAATTTACATCCAATTGAAGTGATTCAAAGTTCTAAATTCATATAAAATCAATCTACACCATATATGTAAAAATCATAATTTTTCAATAAACTATGAAAATACACCTTGTGTCTACTATTAAAGCTTCATGGAAACTTTCTCTCTCTAGAAATTCCCATTCACCCATAGATCTTTTTCCATGATTCTTGTCTCTAAAAATCCATAAATTCAAGCTTTACAATATACTCAAATTTCAGAATTTTCGGACATATATACAATATACTACAAACTTTCAAAGTTTCAGTATTTCTAAACTTCAGAAAATTATAGGAATTAATCTACTAATCGGAAAATTCCCAAATTTGATACACATGATCCTGAGTTGATATAATTGATGGGAAAAATAGTCCCAAAGTTTCAGCTTTTCATTTTCATATAAAATAAAAATCCAAGATTTGAAATCCCCATACATATATATATCATATATATGTAAGTCATTATTTCATCATTAAATCATACCATATTCAATCCAAAAATTGAAATATAATCAAAATAGAAATACTATCTCACCTCACTAAGCTCGGAATTATGCAATTAAATTACCGAGTATTCTGCGTTTGTGCAGCTCCATCTTCCCCTTAGCTTCTCATTTTTTTTCTCTCCTTCTCTTTTTTTTTTTTTCTTCTCTCTCTGCCGACAACCCTCCCCCCTTTAGCTCTTTCTTTCCTCTCTCCCTTATCATCTCTCCACTTCCTATTGTATATTATATATATATATATATATTTATATATCCTAACCCACTCTTGTCCCCCTCCCTTTCCCCACACACTATCTATATATATATATATATATATATATATATATATATATATACACACACACCCACACACATCCACACACATCCACTCACATAAAATATATATATATATATATATTATTTTCAAATCATAAAATATACTATGGTGATCATCCACCACTTGCCGACATAATAATGCATTTCAATTATAATGCATTACTCCACCACTTGTCGACACAATAATGCATTTCAATTATAATGCATTCATAATACTCTCATGCACCCTTCTCAAAAAGTGTCCACATGGCACACTATGGCCAATAACAAAATTCCATGTGTGCAATAAATAAAATAAAATAATAATAATTAAGAAAAATTTACTATTGAAAATTTTGGGGTCTCACAATACCTCCCCCTTAACAGGATTTCGTCCCCGAAATCATCCGTCAACAAACAGATAAGAATACTTCTCACAGATGTATATATATATATATACATAGATCATAAAGATAACAATTATCTGCCAAATCAAATAAAAAAAATAATTATTTATGTACATCATAGAGCAGGATTATTTTGAGAAGTAGAAGCAACATTTACAGATACTTTTTGTAATCTGTCTACTATTTCCTTCTATACTTCTTTAATCTTATCATTATACTGCTCTAACTCTGTAATCTTTGGATTCATTTCCTTGGCATAAGAATCCAACATACGTGTTAAAGCTCTATTTTCACGTGTTAATATCCTATTTTTCATTCGAGTCCCCTTAAGTAACCGGGTTAGACTCTCCACTTCTGCAGTTCTGGCTCGCACTTCTGCTGTCCTAGCTTTCAAACGTAGAGCTATATTTTGAACAGAACTTGTAGTTCTTGAACAGAGTGCAAGAGACTCATACAAAGCTTCTATATCAGACCTTTGTGCCAACATCCTTTCATGTTGAGTAACAACGAAAGGTTGGTGTAGTTGAGCATCCAAAGATTCATTCAAATCAGGAAGCATATTAATGGAAGATGAGGATGCCATTACAAGAACTCGATAAATATTCAAGAGAACTTTGATGAACAAATGATGTAGTTTGTGATTCTGAATGATATTTAAATCATTGATCTCACACAGCAAAATCTACTGTTTCTCTAACTTTTTAATAAAGAGATTCACCAACAGTATCTGTCGATACGTTTTCAGAAAAATCAAGCTTTTGTCAAAAAGTAAACAGTTCTAGCACTCATTTTTT
>JAESVK010069183.1:0-15834 GCA_017140935.1 Hamamelis virginiana
GTCTTATAGTGATTTGAGATTCAACCAAATATTCTCAATATTTATCTTTCAGTTTTACTTCATATTAATCATTTGAACGTTTCAAATATCTATTACACATGAAGTATAATCAAACTAAAAGTTAGGGTTTATACATCTTATGTATTATCCCTTTAATCTCCTAATACACTATTATGTGCATTTATTCATAGCATTCATACATCTTATGTATTATCCCTTTAATCTCCTAATACACTATTATGTGCATTTATTCATAGCATTCATAAAGAATTAAGAACTTCAAGATAATTGCCAGAATAGATCTAAAATATCCAATATTAAAGATAAACTGTTTCAAAACATAAAATTCAAAACTAAATAAAACTTCAAAAGAAGTAATTATTACATCTGGCAATAATAAAAGAGTTCTTAAAATTCTTAAATAAATAAGTCAAGAATCAAGCTTCAATGTCAAAGGCACCAACACTTTGATCCTTTCCAAACAAGGCTAGCTCGATGTTCACTCGACCTTCTGCTTCCCTTTGTCTCCTACATAAAATCACATTGTACAATAAAACACAATTAGGTATCGTATACCATAAGCAGAATACTAATTCGTAATTAGTAAATGAATAAATAACAAGACGTACCACTAGAAGAACCATTCTTCAAAGAGGCGAGGTACTCCTTGCAATTCCTCCTCCAATGACCTGTTTTGCCGCAATGGAAACACTTTCCCTTTGAGTCCTTCGAATCCTTCTTCTTCACACCTCCTTTTGGTTTATGATTGGACTTCTTCTTCTTCTTACCCTTGCCCTTGGGCTTGGATTTAGAAGTTGAGGCCCCATCAATAACCAAAGCACTTCCTTTGGAGTCCTTTTTCAAGGTCTCCTCAGCAGTTGACAACATGTTCATCAGATCAGTAAAAGAGACTTTATCATTCACATCAGACTTGTGAAAGTTCATGATAAACGATTTTTAACTCGCAGGAAGAGAGTGAAGTAGAATATCAGTCCCCATCTCAGAAGAGATATCCACACCTAGATCATGAAGGGCATGGATATTCCGGATCATCTTCAGACAATGCTCATTAACAGATGTTCCTTCCACCATCTTACATGCAAAGAGCTCCCCAACAGTGTTGTACCTTACAACCCTATTTTGTGACTCATACAACTCTTTAAGATGTTTGATGATTGCATGTGAGCTATCTATGACCTTATGTTGCCTTTGGAGCTCATTGGTCATCGATGCCATGATATAGCATCTCACTTGCACATCATCCTCAAGCCACTTATTGTAAGTGTCTCGTTCCTCTTCTGATGCCCCTTCAGGTAGAGCATTAGTGCGTGGAGACTTAATGACATAGTCAATTTTATCAGCGGCCAAAACAATTTTCAGATTTCTAATCCAGTCATTAAAGTTTGGACCAGTCAAACGGTTGTCATCAAGAATACGAGAGAGAGGGTTTAGAGGTGCCATCTACAACAGAAAATAATATAAATTTCATATTAATAAAAACATAAAAACTTTTGGTCTTTAATTTCTATGTTACCTCCCACTATTTTGTTCAAATCTCATACTCCCTAAGATGAGATTTGGGAATTTCAAAAGACTGAATTTCCATAGCAGGGATTGGGGTCCCATTAAGAATTAGTAACCTCACATGTTAGTTTCTTGGATACTAACCCTTAATGAGTGGATAACTCTTTATCCTAATGCTTCACCTAAGCAAATTCCAATCATCCTTTAGCCTCTAAAATTGTAGTATCCTCACATAATAGTTTCTTGGATAGTACATTTTAGTCAAGTTACACCTATCATTCATATGAGTATGGTCAATTGAATGTGGCATCCCTCACATAATAGTTTCTTGGTAAGCCCCATTATCGCACCTCATGATATCCAATATATAACAAGCCGGTTTGAACCTTCATAATGAATGTGTTCCCACGCAGCCAAACACATCCATCATAAAGATTCACCTTTCTTGTAATGGTAGTAGGCTAGGATAAAGCCCAAGGCCTCTTCCTTACAACTTAATTTTATTTAAATAGGGGTTTTTGTTAAATAAGGTCTCATATTTATAACCATCCATACATCACATGCATCACAAATATATATCATCACATATATATAAAGAAGTTTAGACCCACTTTTATTATTAGTTCTCAATTATCCTCCCACTGTCCTCCTAGAGACTAGGGTTGATTCATTTTGAACATATAATAAATTAGGTCAAGGCCCTAACTAGCATACATCACATATATTAATGGGCCTAGGATTGATTATGGACTTTTAAGGGTGGGTTCATACTTTGAGCCATAAAAGATGAACCCTATGTTTAAAAGGAGGGTTGGGTGATCGTAATTAAATCTATGCAATTATTACATAGTGACAAAAAATCTTCCTATAAGATCTTGATGTCCATGCCAAGTCCTTCTAAAGTCCTTGCTTTCCTCTCGTACATGACTCCACCAAGTTCCTTGAGTCCTCCACAAGCTTCTTTGAATTACAATTTAATAAAAAGAAAGGGATTAAGGAGAAGGGGATTACAAATGTAGAGAGAGGGAAAGAGGCATGCAAGCCCCAATTAATTACATCACCAAATTTAAATAAATTTAAATATAACCCATTCAAATAAACTTATCACATCACATGCGGCCAATCAAAACTCATTTTAATTGGTCTTTAGTCCATAATCATCCATTAACAATTATACAATCACATTGCATAAATAACAAAAGTTACAAAAAGCAAAGGCAATGATGGCAAATGGCATATAATTAATTAAAGTCATGTCCTTATTATTCCTATAACAATAATAATCTCATTATTATTATTATCCTATAATAATAATCAAGTCCTTTTAATCGTATTAAAAGAATACCATCATATCCCATATGATCAATATAAGTTTCTTTCTTTAAAATAAATAAAACTCCTAAAAGACACAATTAGGGTTTCAAATATAATGAATTTAATTTGAGAAATTATTCTCACAATTCCTACCATGATATTAACACTTTAATAAGCTTAGTAGATTAATCACTATTAACCTACAAAGGTGGAATAAATAATAACTCAAAATAAAAATTCAAAGAGAAAAACAATTTCCATTTTTCAATAGAAATTTCAGAATTCAGCTACTGTTTTGGGACCAATCTTTCCGATATTAAAACAACCTTTTAAAATGTGAGAATACTCTATTTCACAAGGATTTTCAGTCCTCTTTCAAATGGCATATGTCTCATTAAGTGATTCCAACGTTTGGTATCATTTTAAAGTGATTTGTGACATGAACTCCAAACCATGGCAGATTCTGGAAATTCCTCACAAATGACTTTATTGGGCTTAACCTAAAGTGAACTAAGTTATGGAAACACTTCATTTCACTAGGTTTTTCAATCCTCTTTCCAATGGCAGGGGTCTCGAAACTTGATTCCAACGTTTGGTATCAATTAGAGGCCTTTTGCGATAGAGAGTCAGATTTTCCAGATTTGACTCTTAATCACAAAAAATTTAGTGTGGCTATTCTAGGTCATTAAAAATCATGGGAATTCTTCCTAGACTTTTTTAAGACCTAATATTAATGAAGTCGATAGGTGGAAAGCTTCAAAAATCCCAGAAAGTATTTTTCTTAGATTTTACAAAAGCTATGTGGTTGCTGTCCAGAAAAACAGCAACCCAGAAATAATCTTAAAACCATTTTAAAATTAATTCATTCAATGTAAAAACATGCCAAAATGTTTTTAACACATTTATACATTATTAGGCAACATCCCTAAATGTTTTTAACAAATTGAAAACATTGATTCATCACATGAATCATTCAATCTCTCAAGAACACCAAAAGTGTTTTATAAAACAAATTTTATCAAACCTACTTTGTTCTTCATTTTTAATTTTCACAAACAATAAAATTATTTTGAAAACTTCATAAACCATTTATTAAATATATGAAGAACATTAGGTTCACAAAATTAAAAACAAAAACAAGGCCATTAGGGTTCCAAACCCATGTGGCCGTGAGCTAGTGGGAGTGAGAGATAGAATTAGGGTTTAGGGTTAGGGTTAGGGTTTAACCTTACTAATCCTAGTTTAGGGTTTCCATAAACTCTAAAGTTTAGTTGCCTAAAACATTCCTAGATATCAAGTATTCAAAATAAGAAAGAATCAATTACAAATAAGATACTTTCCTAAACTTGAAAAAACTCAAAATAGGAAACTTAGGGATTTTCTTATTTGACAATTAGTGTTACTAATTTCACAACAAGAAGTTCCCTAATATAATTTAGGGTTACCTAAATCAATGTGCAACCACCATCATCAACCTAATTAGGGTTTTTGAAGAACCCTAAATAGCCATTGTTACAACTTAACAAGAACTTCATTAACATATGAATTTAAAAAAATTTAAATCAAACTTTTGCATGCATCAAGCTAGAATCAAACTTTAAACACTTTTAAAATTTATTCAAGATCATCAAATCACATTAGGGTTTCTAAAAACCCATCAAGCCACGACCCTAGAGGATGAAACATCCTCATGGCCGAAACACACAAGGGTTAAAACCCCATGGCCGTGAACCCTATAACCCATCAAAATTTGATTTTTCACAAAACCAAACTTTAGTTCATATTTTCTAAAAACAAGAACATGATCCAATCATACCTATGGTTACAAAAAGTTCAAGATTCAATTTTATTCTTTGATTATAGGGTTATTATAACCCAAATCAAAAATAAAATAAAAAAGAACCAAGTTAGGGTTCTAAACCCTAGATGCCGAATTGGAGAGGGAGGAGAGAGAAGTGAGAGGACATACCTTATATGGATTTTGATCATCAACCAAGCATCACCATACCATTGAGATCAAACCCCAACAATCATAATACAAAAGTAACAAGCCCTAGGTAGTCCGAAATTTTGAGAGAGAAAGAGAGAGAAAACCCTAAACCTTTTAAGGTTTTTATCCAACCTTTTTAATCTCAAAAAATCAAAGGGGTTTATCCCCATATGGCCGAACCTTATAGAGGCAGCCCCCCCCCCATGCAGCTGAAACCTTCTAGGGTTTTACCAAAACCCTAGTTGCCATTTTAAACAAAAACAAAAACAAAACAAACTAGGAGGCAAGCCTCCATGGCTGAAATTCTCATAGGTTTCCAAAACCATATTGAACTTGATTTTAATTAATTTTGCCATTGATTGCCATCATCAAACATATGACCATGCTTGATTAGGCTCTGATACCACTGAAAGGTTGTGACAAAAATGGATTCGCAGCAGAAGTAGAAAACAAAAATTTTTCTTTTATAAACAATCCATATACACATCCATTAGAGCCAATAAGCACCGATTACAACGTTATGGATAAGGCTGTACAAGATACTATCAAACTCTAGCAACCTATGCATAAGACAGCTATGGTGTCTCAAGTCTAAGGACTACCAAGTAAATGGACATAACACTAGAATATCCCTTTGACAGAACTACCATATGAACATTCTTTGTAGATTATGTTCAGTGTACATATTCTCTAATATGCACCCACAGATTAATTATTGTGTCTCTACACTGATAGGAAAGACTACCTATCCTCCATAAGAGTTAGTTTAAATCTGTGCTACTCTTTAAACGGTTAATTAAATATCCACTTTAATAAACCTTTGAGTAGGAACTCTTTTAGAATAAATGTGTATGAGAAATATCAGTCTCTCTATCTCAACACCTTGAGATGCATATTTCTCTTTTCATTTATTCATGGACCTTATCATATATGTTTGAACATATTAGATAAGTTATACCTTCCATATATATATTATAATATGAAATTAATATACCCTTTAGGATTGGTTTTAGGGCATACTTCTAACAAGATCATGATGGTATTGCATGAGTATTTTGTAAATGTTTTCTACTCTTATATTTCTTCATGTGTAGGGATGTATTTGGATGCAACGTCGAGGAGAGATCGTTAAATACATATTGTTCTAGTGTTATTGTCAAATTCAATGTCACATCAACAAGGACTTATACTAAGAAAATGCAGTGCCTATCAGCCCTTAAAAATAACTGCAATGTCACATCAACAACTTTCTAAGTTTTTGTTCCAGGAAGTGTTCCTTCTCTACTTACATAGATTATAAATAAAATTATTACATGAATGAAACAAGAAATTAAAAGGAAAATTCAAACTGCCCACTTACCTCATCATTCGATGTAAGTCTGTATTCGTGCATAATCCAATTAGTTTTGGTAGCTTCTTTACGAATTCTTTCTATATTCTTGTAGCTGAAAAATGTTAGAGACTTCATGTAACCCACAAGGCAGCGATGCTTATCAAGAATTTTGATGTCTCCAGTGTTGGCCTTCCACCACCCTCCATCACAAGTACTATTCACTTTCAATCCTCTCCTCGGTCTCTTCCCGTTGCCATTTTTCCACATCGGTTCCCTTTTCACGAAGTAGTATCTCTCCTCATCCTTCATTTGTACACTTTTATCCCCTGCACCCACAACAATACTCAATATACTCTGTAAAAGAAAAGAAAAGAAAAGAAAAGAAAAAGATTGATCAAATTAAGAAAAGATGGCAAAAGAGTTGACTATCATACAGTTGAGCAACCATGGTTCTTGGGCGTAGACATCCATTTCAACAACAGTATTGGCTGGTAGCTCTTGGTTATGTACTTTCCTCTATAAATAATAGCTTACTAGCTCCTCATCCGTGGGTGCAAATCGATACCCCGGAGGCAATGATAAAGAACTCATGATCTCCATCTTCTTGGAATATAATTGAATGATCTTGATAAAGTCTTTATTGGAATCAAGATCAAGATTGAAAAGCAATTAATTAATGATTTAATTAATTCTCTCTCTCTCTCTCTCTCACTCTCTCTCTCACTCTCTCTCGATCACACACACTGAAAATCTGAATATTATATTCCGTAGCAAAAGGTTGTAGAACTTGATATTTCATGTACCATGTAGAAGTCAACAATAAGGCCCTTTATATAGAATAGACGGTGTACTGCTTGATGCAATAAAATTAAGAGACTAGGCTAAGCATTGTCCATTGGATAAGCACCATTTTAATTTGATAAATATGAGGAGTTATTTTTAGCAACTATGATCACCCACTGTTTCCACCAAGTGATATATGAGATGATTTTTGAAACTATATTCCACCAATAGGATTATTCGTGCAAATTGTACTTAAATTATTCTTTTGAGTTATTTGGTAATTTTTTTAGGACAATTCTATTCGTCCTCTTTTTTTGTCCTTCCTCATTGTCCTTCATAATGCATCTAACCAACTTATAACAGTTATTTTGAGAAACCAATTGTTGGATTTGATGCTCCACTTATACATATCATGAACGCAAAAAATTACATTGATCCAACGGTCGGTTTTTCAAAAAATAGACTATGACGGTTTTTCATAATTTTTTTCATAATTTTTACAATTTTTTTCAAAATTGCAAAAACCGTCCATCGGATCAATGTGATTTTTTGCATTCATGATAAGTATAAGTGGAACATTAAATCCAACGGTCGGTTTCTTGAAATAGCTATTCTAAGTTGGTCAGATGCACTAGAGAGGACAAAGAGGGATGACAAAAAGGGAGAACGAATGTAATTTTCCTATTTTAAAATTTTATTCTAACTATTTCTTGTTGCTGTGAACCAGCCGACCTAGATATCCCGAGGGATCGGGAGGCCTCTCGTTCACTTTGGGGGTTTCTTGAGTGGATTGTGGATGATGTTTATCCGTCTCGATTTATTCTTCTCTATTATCCACTTTTATCCTTCTCTATTATCCACTCAAGATTGGGTTTTTGAAAAGGATGAGAGTTTGTAAAAAAACTAGGAGTCGCCACCTTATTTTTAGGGAACAAGGAAACCACAAAAAGAGTTTGATTTTTAATAAAACAATGACCCCATTTTTTAGGAAAAGCATGGTCTTTTGAATCAAAGTTGGATTCGGGGGCTAGGTTACGAAGTGGGAAGGTTCCAAGGAACTCCTTGTAGGCACCCACCTCGCCCTAATTAAAGGTCTCCTAATTAAGTTTGGGCTTTATCAAAATCTTATCAAAACAATGTTATTTATCTAAGCAACCATAAAATATGAATAATAATATATAATAATAATAATATATAGTACAAAAAGTATACACAATCCTAAGGATCTTAGGAGACTAGTAGTCAACCTAAGATTGGACTTGTGCCCTATTGACTGCCTACGTACCTTACCAATTATTTGATAAGAATCAAAGTCCACGTAGTTCGATTACCCTAGGACTCTCCTATTGTAATAAACCACATAATTGTAGAGATTCTATCTTATCTTGGACTCTAATTTCGAGAGTTTGAGTTTGATCAAAACACTTGTTATGAGAGATGGAATTTCATTCCATTTTGAATTCTTTCAAGATCATTTTTTTAGAATTGTTCTCGAATTAGATTCCTAGGTAAAATAGAACTCTATTCTTATTGTAATTCTTACAACAAAGAAGAGTCCTAAGTGGGGTCAAGTGACCCCCTAATCCTAGGGTTTCTAGCTAGTCCTAGGTTAGTCTAAACCTATTATACTAATATTTATGCATGCCTGAAAATTCTAGAAAATAGATAAAAAATGCAATCAAGTAGGTAAATGATGCATGCAAATGTCCTAAATGCAAATCTAAGTTAGCTATGGGAACCTAGGCATGTTTCTATGTTAATTTTGGCCTAAAAAGTGAGTTTTGATCCACTTTAAGGTCACTTTAAACCTTGGACAGATTTATATGCAACCAAAGAGTGGGTTTAAAACCCAAAAAATAAAAGAAAAAAAAAGTGTAGATGACTTAATATGCAACCTAGTATGATGCCCTAATTTATCCCATACAATATGCTTGAAAACAACACTTTATTCATAAGAAATAAACACAAGGGTAAAGTCTTACCTTTTGCATGCTCCCTCGAACACAATTGGTATTTTAAGCACACTTTAAGAGATAAAAATAAACTAACCAACCTAATATGAACAATGCAAATTCATCCTAAAAAATACTAGCATGTGATTATTTTGCATAAACTATCCTAACATGATTACCAACCTAAAAGACTTAAACATGGATTCCTAAATATGAACCTAATCCTAAATATCCAATCCTAATATGGCATGATCAAAGAAGAGTGGAAGAAAAGAGGGAGAAATATGCATACATATTTATAAAACTAATTCCTATCATGCATTAAAAAAAGAAAACTATTTTAATAAACTAATCCATATTATTCATACTAAGGGAACAATAAACTAACCTATCATGCATACTAAATCTTATGCATCCTAAAGAAAATAAAAACCTATTCTAGCATGATCATAGAAGAAGAAGAAGAAGAAGAAGAAACAAAAATAAAATAAAATAAACTATAAACTCTACTAACCTCTTTACTTCTTTCCCTCTTGCTCCAAGCCTTCTCCTCAAGCTCCAAGGACTCTAAGGATCTCAGGGACTTTAAAACTTAAGCTAGAGTGCTATGGGGGAAGCTTGTGCAATTGCTCAAGCCTCTACTCTCCAAGCTAGCTCTCTAATACTTATTCTGTGTGTTAAAACTGATTTCAGAGCCCTCTATTTATAGGAAGGCCTGAGTTTGATCAATGGCTAAATTTAAATCTCTTAGGAATGATCCAAGGGCTCTAAACCAGTCTTCCAAGGTGTTTAAACTCATCCCAAAGTCTCCATGGCCGAACTGGACACATGACAAGGCTTGGAAGAGTCCTGGCAGGAAAAAAACACTGAAAATCAGCAAAATTGGCTAAAATGATCGTTGACCATCCACTCTAGGACGGTTGGCCATCCCTCATGGATGGTTGGCCGTCCCTAGGTGGACGGTCATCGATCCTCCATCCCTAAATTTGCCCTATGTGAGCCTATCTCAGCCCGTTTCGACCCGGTTTCGATTTTTTTGGCTTTTCGGACCTGTTTTAAGTCCAAATTTGACGATTCAAGCGCCGAAATGATCGTGATTCGATTCTCCATGTTTTAAGAAGTGTTTGAAGTGAAAATTCATTGACCAAGGTCAAAGTTTTAGGGAAAATTCGACAGATTAGCTGTTTCGGGCCTGCCGGGCCCAAATTAGGTTTTTGAAATCTGCTAACCGATTGCTTTCGAAATCATTTCTTCTTCTTGAAACAAGTTTTAAAATGTTTTAGGAAAGTATTTTGAAGCCTTTGAAGGCTTTGGTTTGATAAAAATATCGAATCTCGGTCGCTTCCGGTCGAAACCCTAATCTGGGCTTAAAATGGCCTTTTGAGCCTTAAGAGCCAATCATGAGCCAGAAGGCTCTACAGACCTTGACACTAATCAACTTAGCTACCAACACACTTTAAATATATATGCCAAAGCCTCGAGACCATTCGAGACAAGATCGACAATCATTCAGGACTTTTGTGATTCAATGGACAGTACTGCCCTTCAAGTCACAAAAGACCTTATTTTCTATTAAGCCTGGCTCAGAATGCCATGGAATTTTGCAGGGATGTTCCTAGACTCTCTAAAAACCTAATGCAAAAAGAATCGACTCAATCTGACCTAAAAACCTACATGCGATAATGACCTCTATCTAACTACCCACAAGGGTAAAACTGGGAACTTAGGGTTTTGACACCCTATTTCATCTCTAAACACAGGCAACTATTCATGACCATACTCTTGGTCAAAAATGGATGTCTACAGTTGCTAAAGGCCTGTTTGGGTTAGCTTTTTCTATAATTATTTTTGGAATTTGGAGAACGATTTCTTCACATATTTCTTTAGAGATATATTCAAACCATGTCTTATATATAAAAAATTTCATACTAAAAGTGATTGTTTGCCACAATCACTTCTAGATTAAAAAACCATCCTATCACTCTTCAAGTCGCCTAAAAATGATTATCACTTAACCTCTTAAATCATGTAGATTTTTGCACTCTAAAAGTGATTTTAAGAAAAGCTAACGCAAATGAGCCCTAAGAATAACATGGTTCTTTTACAACATTGCTATACTATTACCAGTGGAGTAAACTTATTGACTGACAAATAGGATGTTACAAATCAAAACTATAAAGGATGAATATATTTTCTAATAAAAAACTATAATAACGCAATATGTAAATGGGTATAAATTGAAAGTGTGAAACTATAATTTCCTTATTAAATAATTAAATATTATGTATTTAAATTATAAATATTAATGTATTAAACTATATATATATATATATATATATATATAAACTGACTGTTTGATTAGACAATCTTCTTATGCATGTCATGTTTGTAAAAAAATCATAATCATCTGACAATCAGTATTCAAAATACAATACGTGAAACACTCTAATAGTAATTACCATTGGATGCTATCACAATTGTTTAACAGTCTGTATTTTTAAAATCGACCATTAGATCACTGTAATATTTGGCAGAGATAACATACTTAAGAAGATTATTTAATCCAACGGTTGGTTTATCAAAATACCTATTCTAATGGTGAGTGGTCCTTATTTTAGTTTAAGGACTTGATCTTAATGGATCATTTCTGTATGACTATAATACTATTTCATTAATAAACTTAAAGATATAGGTTTACAGTATAAATTGAAAAATAATTTATTTTATAAATAATGAACCCCAACTTTTCTTTTTTATATTGAATAAGAATTGTAAAAATATAATATTTCAATCTTGGGTCACGTACTCCTTACATTTCATTTTAACATCAATGTTTACCCCTAGCTCGTTGTCAAAATACCATTGTATGTCAAATATTTTGAGAAACCAACCGTTAAATTAGATACTTTTCTTATATTTGTCATGTATGCAAAAAATCGAAGTGATCCAACGGTTTGTTTTTGAAAAATATCACTGTGAATAACTATTATATTTTTTATTAATTGAAAACATATATCACAATTTTTTATAAAATCTAACCATTGGATCACTATGATTTTTGACATACATGACATGCATAAGAAAGGTATCGAATCCAATGATCAGTTCTTTAAAATATTTATCATAGGTAGTATTTTGAAAATGAGGTGTAAACATAGTGTCAAAATAAGGTGTAAGGGGAAGGTGACCCTTTAATCTTATCTCATTGTGATTATTAATTAACTCATTAAAGACCTACAGGGGGTGAATAGGTAATTATTTAAATTTCTTTAATTAACACATGCAAAAATATCAATCAATTAATTAAAATTTTGAATCAACTGTCAACTTAGGGCAGGTTAATTTGCCTTAGTTTTTCTTAAAATCACTTCGAGTTCAAAATTCTACTTGATTAAAGAGATGGAGTGACACTCATTTTTAAACGACTTAAGAGGAAATATATAGGATGGTTGGCAAAATTTTCAAACAAAAGTTATTGGGTAAAAGATAAGGAACTCCAAAATGTTGCACATCTCAAAGTTGGACACCAAGATTGTTGTCAAGATGCAACTCTTGCTAGCTCATACCATATCCAGCAACAAAAGAAAGCATAAACCCAATTAGATCTTATTTGCACATCTCAAATTTGGAAGGTCAGTGGACTGATCGAGCTCAATGTAGGCAACTTCAATTCAAAGCCATGGGAGGGAGAGACAGGAGAAGTGTTCTTCTATTTTAATCAAGCTTGGAAGGAGGATAAATATTATAAATAAAATTTTTATGAATTATTTTTTACATACAATAAATAAAAGTCAAAATAAATAGAATATATTGAAAAAAATTATGAAACTTCATCGATATGCTTGTACGCACATTAACAATCTTGGATAAATACTGCATAAAAGAATAACAAGTCTAACATCAATTTTTCAATCAAAGAAATAAATTGTTAACCGACAAAAGTATCATAAATCAATCATATATGGATCAATGTGTTGCAATCAAAATCATAAAAGTGTAAAGTGTTTTTTTACTAATAGTATGGGGGTCAACCTGTAATATATTCTCTTAATAATCTAGGTTTTATTATTTGGGAATCAAATTTTAGACTAAATTTTATAAATCATTTTACATGACAGTACGATAAAATCTCTACCTTCATGCATTTTAAATGCACTAAGCATATTAATATTATATTACATGTACATTTCGTGCATTTAAAATTACTTGTTTTTGTTTTTTGTTTTTTTGTTTTTTTTGTTTGTTTTTGTTTTTTGTTTTTGGAATAACTAAAATGACTTGTTGAATCAACCTTCCTTAGGATGCTCTTAACTCTTTACTTTTTTATGCACTAACACCCCCATCACACTCGAATCTCACAACTTTATTGCATAAATTAATTGTACTTGAACCAAATTAGCCAATAAAATACTTTAATTAGTCAGAGCATTTTTTACTCTGAAAGCCAAAGCAAATTTGAGTGACTACTTGGCTTTGCACTTATATAATTCGATTATTGATAATATAAAACTTTGTGGAGAGGAGAGAAAGAGAGGGAGAGAGAGTGAGAGAGAGAGAGAGAGAGAGAGAGAGAGAGAGAGAAGAAATGTGTTCAAACTATATGTAAAACTTAAAACGGAACAAAACTTAGAAATAAAGACAGAGTATATGAACCCGTTAGCTTCACTCTTAACTTAATTCAAAAAGTCATCTAATAAAGTCACCAGAAATTATGCTATTTGAAC
This sequence comes from Hamamelis virginiana, assembly GCA_017140935.1. Classification (NCBI taxonomy): domain Eukaryota; kingdom Viridiplantae; phylum Streptophyta; class Magnoliopsida; order Saxifragales; family Hamamelidaceae; genus Hamamelis; species Hamamelis virginiana. The sequence continues at coordinate 13,621 of JAESVK010069183.1, forward strand.
CTTGATTAAATTGCACTAATAAAGAATATCATAGTTTTGGCCATAAATCTCATGCGTACTACTTAAACCTCTATGGTAATTATCATTTATAGGCAAAAAAATATCAGTTTTCGTTCATATCCAACATTGTAAATTTCCTTTTCATTTATTTATTTTTAATTTTATGGGTTTGCCTACCCTACACTAAACCTTCTTAATTTAATAAATGGATATTGATACATATACATGCGCTTGAACTCCAGAAATCTCCTCTCAAAGTAGGAATACATGCCAATGTGTCTTTGAAAATTTCTTGTTAGTGAGTGGGAAAGATAGGCACAGGAATTCCGAAACAAGCCAATCCCAAGTATATTAGTAAATTCAAGTATAGTTTAAGACTAGTGAAGAACAAGATTACTTGCGAGGATTAATTGATTTTGATGGGCTCATCATCATCACTGAGCAAACTCTTGAATTAAGAAACATCCATTCTTGCAGATTCTTGCTTCACCCATTGGACCACCCTTTCTGCCTCCTTACTAACCCTTTCCTACTCTTTCATCGCCTTCTTCAGCCTCCATTCTTGTTCTTTAACCGAAAAACATGCTCATATCTGATAGCATCTCATCGCTCTTCCCCCAATTGTGCTCATCAATACTTAATCCAAAATTCTTATTACTACTCTTGCTCTACTTTCTATCATTCAACTTGAACGAAAACCAAAAGCAACATATTTATCTCGGCGGAGGTTGTGACTCCATGTGCAAATTGCTTGTAATTGTAATAAATGGAGATATATCGGACCCATTTGAGCAATTCAACTCATTATTCAAGGATTGAAAATTAAAGGGTAGTTTGATACTCGTATTAAATATTTGCTTTTAAGGCTCAATCTCTTCTCACGTGCTTATTATATAATGAGTATTATGTATCTAGAAGAACATAATATAAATGACTCAAAATTTCTCGCTACCTCATTTGTTGAACAATTGAGGCACAAAAGGAGGTTATTGAGAAGATGGGTGTTTCCTAGTCCGAACATAGGATATCATTACCATCTTTCTTTTTCTTAGCTATTGGACTCATTTTTGTATGTATATACACCCTAAAGTTTGAAAATGCGACCAATGAAATTGTATATTTGGCTATGAGATGGTGGGGGGTAACATCAAGCTTATGGGAGTAGCTCCATAGCTTTTGAAGAGCAACTAGTTTTTTTTCTTTTTTTCTTTTTTTCTTTTTTTCAATTCTTGCAGTTGCATAATTGAAAAAAAAAATGAAAATTGAATAAATGAAAGACAATACTTTCCCTTATCATCTCATTGCCTTGCCTCAATAGTGCACATTATATACTATTTTTGAAACACCTAAAGTGTAGAGGGTGAAAAATGACCTTTCAAATCAAAAGATTACACCTGGGCACCACTCGCACAAGCATGGCTTAAGGCTTTGTCACCCTTATCCACTAGATCAGTTTAAAAGCAATTGGGCCTCAGCCTAAAGGAAATTTCTCTTAGCGTCCCATGCAGCACAACGGCCTTTGCATCAATGAAAGATATACAATTCACTTGAACACAGATTCTTTAGTTTCCTTTTGTGTACTTCACAGGCATGTTGCCCGGTTAAGAGACAATGTTTATTTTTGGACTAGGTTTCGGTCGGTGAAGATTTATTTTTGTTATATGGAAACAAATATAACAGCTGACGGAGCAAAAGTGTGAGATTTTGTGACCTCAAGATCCATCTCTATTGAACAAACTCACTTGATTATGACTTGTCCATGGCACCTTTGGCTACATGGATCCTGAGTATTTCCAATCAAGTCAATTCACTGAAAAGAGTGACGTGTACAACTTTGGACTTTGGAGTGGTTCTGGCTAAGCTTTTAATGGGATAGAAGCCAATGTCTTCAATAAGATCACAAGAAGATCGAGAAAAGTCTAGCAACACATTTTATTTTGTCATTGAATTAAGGAGAACCGTCTAGTTGTAAGACCCCGAAAAAAAATTTTTTATAGCATATATATATTTTATCTATTTATATATGTGATTGTTGTTATTATATTTTAAATATACACTTGACATTTTGCCATTGGGCAATAAAATGTGCCATGTGGTCATTAATTAAGAAGGGTGCATGAGAAATTATGTACACCCTTGGGTGACATCTAAAATGTGAATGGTGGACATATATGAATGGTGGATGAATGAGAGAATGGGGGATGAATCTAAGAG
>JAESVK010069183.1:16234-38585 GCA_017140935.1 Hamamelis virginiana
AGAAGGAAAAGATGAATAGATGAAAAGAGGAAAAAGGAAGAACTGGCGAGTCCTGGTCGCAGCCTCGCAGGTCGCCTCACGACATAGAAAAGGATGGCATAAAGGAATGAAGGGTATTTCTTGTGTTAGGGTTTTTGACTTTGTGGCATATATATTATAATATATTATATATATAATTAGGTTATACCGGTCTGGTCTGGGTTGCATTGGTTTGGAAAGTGACTAAACCGGACCAACCCAAACAGGGAAAAAAACTAAAAATTCAAACCAACCCAAACCAAATTACCAAAAAACCCATACCAAACCAGCGTTTTGGTTTGGTTTTGCTTTTTGAACACCCCTAATTTTTAGCATGCGTTATTAGGTCCAGACCATTTAAAAGGGTTAAAGAATTTTATAAAAATGACACAAACAGATTCCAATGATAAAAATTTAAAAGCCAAACCTTCATTCAAATCAGTAACCACTTCAGACAACCCATTAATGATTTAAAACAATTAAAAATAAAATAAAAAGGGTATTGTATTCTAATTCCAGCAGCTTACCAAGTACAACAAACAAAATAATATATATGGAAGAACTCGCACCGACCGTCACCGTCGCCATAGATCTGACCATGCTTAGTCAGATTTGAACAAACATGAGAGAGAGAGAGTGAGTAGATTTATTGAGAGAGAGAGAGAGATGAGGAGGAGATAGAGAGGAACCTGCAACCTGTGGGCAACATTACAGTGCTTCGACGGCGATGTGAGAGGGAAGACGATGGTGTGGGAGGGTCAATGACGTGAGAGGCAAATGACTGTGTAGAAGAGAGATGACAGCATGGGAGGGTCGATGGTAGAGTGGGAGGGAAGATGAGCTAATGATGATGGGAGATCGATGGTGTTGAGAATAGCAAACATGGGTCACCTCTCTCGTGAGCATTGCGTTTGCAAGGACTGCCTTGTCTTTTTTTCATTCCAGCCCAAAGGTGGAATCACAATACCACCTATAAGAAGGTATTGAGATTCTACTTTTTTAAACGGAATCAAGTCCCATTTATTCCAGCGCATTCCAATGCTTTAATTCCATTCTCGTCCAAAAATTTCATCCAAACACGGGACCTGTAATCCGATTCCATTCCAACCTCTTAATTCCCCCGATCCAAACGGGGAGGGTTCAAAAAAGCATTGGGGATGGCAAGGATTAGGTAAAGACCTGAGAAATATTCCTTCTTTTTTTTGGAAGGGGGATATTCTAAATTAAATTATTGCTTGTTGCATTGATAATCATGCATATGTGGCTTTTCATGACTTGGAAATCTTTCTTAATTTCAAAACTGTCACCTCCTCAAGACTATTCAATCCCAAATGGTTGCGTATACACTAAGGCAACTACTGAGTTTAATTTTCATTGATAATTGAAAACAGAGACAAAAGAAAACTGTTTCTAAATTTTCTTATTCTTGAATTGTTCTAAAATGAACATCAATTGGTGCCATAATTGAGTGGGATGCCCCTAGCTTCATAGGATCTGTGCACCAAAAACGTACCTCTCAATCAGAATTAAAACCTTACATGCATCCCTGCCCTTTTACTTTATTTTAAGCACCTCATATCCCTATCTACCATGTCCGATTAAGGTGAGATATTGGGTGCATGGTTTAATTAGATCCTTCATTGCATTGCACCCTTCATAGGTCTCAACAATATACTTATTAGTGATTTTTCTTTGGGGTTAAGCTTGAAAACTTCATTAACTACAAAAGAACAAGATACATAATCATCACTCAAAGCTATTCCATAATAAATTAAATATAATATTCTGTTTTAGCTATCCATGCAATCCCTTTTGTAAGTCTGAGTTAGACCAGGCCCGGTCCCATATATCACAGAACCAAAAAGTGCATAACCAAACCATCTTCGAGTAAACATCTTCACATGCATGATAGAAAATCAGGTGTTTGTGAAATTGTGATAAGCATGTAAGACCGACGATGTGAGAAATGAAGCTAGCCTCCAGCAATATCAATATATGTAGGATCAAAAGTTTTACAATCAACACTATTAATCCTGCAATATCCTTATAATTCAAATTGAATTCAATTTCCAAGAAAGAAGGTTAGATTTAGTTTGCTATTTAGAGAAGAACTATGCTGTAAGTATTTGAATTCCACACCAAATTAATTAATAGAGATCCTAAAGCAAGTTTATGCAGGGGAATCTCCACCCTAGAGTACGTAGAGTCTATAGAATAAAAGGATTTAATCTCATATATACTTGCTCCTAGCAGCTGCATCTACTTCATGGAGTATTGATTAGGCCCCTCTATCACAAAAGAAAAACTATGCACTATGACCTAAATAAGTTTAGAACAATTAAAATAAAGTTTTCCTGTCCAAGAATTCTGCAATTTCGGTCTCCAGGATGAATAAGCTAAGACCATTCTACTTGAAAACATGAAGCAATAAAAAAGCACTTCATTCAACATATGGGCGAACCAAAGATTCGAATAGTGGGTTCTATACAAGCGTAACAGAACCCAAATATGTTAGCTGCAACTGGAAGAGGTCAACGTACTCATGAAGTTAAACTTAATAGATTCGCATTTAAATTGAAAGTTTACTAAGATGATTATACAGTTTGGCTCTACAAATACAAAATTTAATTTCTCAGTTTCTCCTAATGTGTTGGAATTATTATTTTTTGGATTATTGTCTTAATGGCAACTGAGCGCCTAATAAGAGAGAAATATGTTTTTGGATGTTCTAGCTACTTCTTAAATACTACTTATAAAAATTAAATGAAATTAAACAATTAATCAACCATGCATGCATGCACACACAAAAAAAGAAGGCAGAGATTTACATGGTTCACTTCACGAGGAAGCTACATCCACGGCCAAAGGCGATTTGTGTTCTTTACTATTCAAAGAGTCTTATGTGTCAAACAATCAATAGAGTCATTGAAGATGGATTTTCAATATAGCGAAAACTCCACAGGCTGTTGTGGCTCCTCGGCTAGTAATATCTCATCCAAAAAGGCATCAAAACTAGAATCTTGAGGTAATTCTGGTGCCTCCTAATCACCCAATGGTCTATCCTCCAAAATATCAAGATCTCCATGAATTGCATCATTCTCTAAGCTTTGGGGTGGCTATGGCTCCTCAGCTTGTAATATATTCTCCAAAAAGGCCCCAAAATCTAAATCTTTTGGTGGTGCTTGAGGCTCCTGGGTAGTCAGTAGCCTATCCTATAATATTTGTGGAACTTGCTGTTGTTGTAAGTGCGGCTCATCACTCAAGGCCAACTGCATGTTGTGAAAACTGTTCTCTCTTTGCTCCTCCATTAATGGCATGCCACCATTCAAATTGCCTTCTACATTTCCTTTTGCCTCTTCTTTACTATCTTTTTCCTTGTTTATTGTCTGATTATTTTTAATTCGGCAAAGAACCCATTCTTGAAACTACACGTACACCACAATAATTAAATAAAAGAAAAAGGAAAAAAAGAAGAAGCTAGTCAACGAAATTAATGATAAAATTATCAAACAGATTGAATAAGATAAGAAACATATAAGTTGGGAATTAACATAAACATATAAAAAGTTGCTTAAGGTGACATGTGTAGGATCAATTGCAAAAACCAATAGTTGGATTAGATACTCTTCTTATTTATGTCATGCTTGCCAAAAATCACGGAAAATGGTGATATATATTTTGAAGAACAAAAAGTCACAATTTTTCAAAGTGACATGCATTTTTCGGAAACCAACCTTTGGATACTATGATTCTTCTTCACAATCTATCCTCTGTGAGGATTTATCAATGGTTTTGAGTTTTGACATGCTAAATGAAATAAAAATGATTTCATGCCATGTTGTATGGAGGCCCTATTGATGTCTTTCTCCTAGATTACGACTGCCCTAAGGTTAATCCTTATATACTAAAGTTAAGTACCTTGTATGCTGCTACATGCATTTTCCCCATTAGTCCATTCAAGCCCCATAAATCAATATATACCCAATCCCACATGAAATAGTTGCAGTAATAATAATTTTTTTTTATCAGCAATGAGAATTAATATTATTAATGAAAAAGAAACAGTAACAATACAAAGAAACACTGGCAACAGACTAAAAAAACTCCTCCCAAAACTCGCAAAAACTCTCTAGAAGTTCAGCCCCTGACCAAAGAAAAAATCATACAATACACCCACCTAATTAAGAAAATAGAGAAACCATTGGATCCTTCCTTGTAAAACCAAAGACACCACTGCACACTTGAAATAACATCAAGCAACACAACAGACCAGCAGTATGTAGTATCAAGAAGGGGATAAAACAAAGCACCAAAGAAAACAAGAACAAAAAAAATCTCAGCCAGTAGCAATGCCTCTCCCATTTAATCTAGTACAAATCTGGACTAAATCAGACTATTAATGCACAAACCTCAAAGAAAATCATACTTTAGAGAAAAACACCCTCAACATCAATCTATCAACCCAACAAGCATATCAAATGTAGCTGGCCTCAATATTAGTTCCCTTCAATTTGTAAACATTTCAGCAGAAAATCCTTTGCCTCAATAGAGAGATGCTCGGATATTGGTGGTTGAGACTTTGATAATAATATGAAGCAATAATAATTCTCTTTTTGTGTCTTTGTACTTTAGATCTGAGACTTTCTTTTCCTTCAAGAAAATAATCAAATGAAGTATTGCTGTGATGTCGTTGTAATATAGAATGAGATGACACCGTTTACTTCGTTAAATGGGTTTACAAAGACTTGGTGTCACTACCACTATGTAAGGGGTTCACCATTCTGGTTTGGCCAGTTTCGCAATTATTTTGGGTCCAAACTGGAATTATCGGTTTGCAAAATTCCCAAACCAAACCACCCTAAAGTAACCATAAAAACCAATAAAGAAATGCTAGACTCAAGAGAATATAAATTTTAGACTAGATCCAATGGTTAGTTTTCCAAAATATACATCCTACAATAATCTATAACCTTCATGTGAACATAATTTATATCAACATCTATGAACTAGATCATTACTGTGTGTATATATATATATATATATATATATATGGAAAATGCGATTTCTTCCATCCAAAAACTTCTCATATATGCATTTCCCGTTTTATGTGGCAATGTGATGGAATTTAATGTGACATTTGCATGCATCTGATAGAGGAAAGAGAGAGAACAAGACCATGATTTCCAAAAGAGAGAGAAGTTGGTAGAGAGAGGAAGATAGAGGAATCAAACTGGTAAAGTCAGAGAGAGGACTCAGACTGGTAAAGTCAGAGAGATGAAGATCGTCGACTCACCGACAGATCTGGTTTCTTCACGACTGGCAGATCTAGTTTCTTCTTTGCTGTTGTTGCTACTGGCCGCTGCCACTGTTACTGTTTCTTCTTCTTTGCTTATGTGCGAGACAAAACACAGTGAAAATGAGAGAAAACACCGGAAAAAATTAAAAACATAGGGAAAGAAACACAGTGGTGTGGGTTTTCATTGTGGTGGTTTTTTTACTATGCTAATGATTTTAGACATCCATTTTTGACCCTGAATAGAGTCATAGATGGTTGCCTGTGGTTTGAGGTAAAATAGGGTGCTGAAACCCTAAAGTTTCTATAGTACTATTTTGTGTAGTTAGTTAAGGTCATTATCACATGTGAGTTTTTAGGTCTGATTGAGTCGGCCGGTTCTTTTTGCATTTAGTTTTTAGTGAGTCTAGGAATGTCCCTGCTAAATTTCATAGCATTCCGAGTCAGACTTGATAGGTAATAAGGTCTTTTGTGACTTGAAAGACATCATTGTCCTTTGGATCACAAAATCTTTGAATGACTGTTGATCTTGTCCCGGATTATCCCATGAGTTTGGCATGGATATTTGGGGTGTGTTAGATAGTGAAGTTGATCAATGTCATATTTGTTTGAGCCTTCGGGCTCAAACAGGTAGTTCATAAAGCCCAAAAGGCCCTTTCAAGGCCAAATTAGGGTTTTCACCCAAAGCCACCCGGATTTGATCTTTTTATAAAACCAAAGCTTTAAAACAATTTAAAATGTTTTCAAAATATTTTAAAGAAACTTGTTTCGAGAAGTAGAATCGATTTCGAGAGTAATTGGTTAGTGGATTGCAAAACCCTAATTGGGCTCAACAAACCCAAAGCAGCTAATCGGTTGATTTTTTCCTAAACATTTGACTGTAGTCAATGAATTTTCACTTCAAACACTTCTCAAAACATGGAGAATCGAATTACGGTCGTTTTGGTTCTTGAATCGTCGAATTTGGACTTGAAATGGGCTAAAAAAGCCGAAATCGGGTCGAGATGAGCCAAAACAGGCCTGAAATTGAGCTTTTTTGTATCAAGGCCCAATGACCGTCCACCTAGGGATGGCCAACCGTCCTAGAGTGGACGGTCACTCGAGCCTTATCTCCAAATTTCGTCAGTTTTGCGAGTTTTTGTCTCCAATTCGCTTTTAAACTCTTCAAAACCCTATTTGGATCAGTTTAGAAGGCTTAGCTCGACCTTGGGGACCTTAGAAGACTCATTTAGGACCCTTGGATCATTCCCTAGGGTTTTAATGAGAGCCATTGATCAAATTGAAGCCTCTCTCTATAAATATAAGGCTCTAAACTGAGTTTTAGGGAGGTTAACTTTGATTTAGATGACTTTTGACACTTGAATCACCCCCTAGAACCTTAGCTACGAATTTTAAGGCCATTGGAGCTTGAAGGAGAGAGCTAAGAGTAATGAAGAAGAAGGTAAAAGGTTAGTTTACCCACTCCATTAGTCTTAGGATCATGTTTTAAATAACATAGTTAGGAATTAGAATTTTCTGGGTAGTTTTGCATATTGCAGAATGTATGCTTTAATTCTTTTATTTTTTTATGCATGATTTAGGTTGAGAATGTAGACTTTAATAATGTATGTTAAGTTAGGGTTGAGTGTTTTAATGTTTATGCAATGTTTAACATGTTTAGAATAGGTTTTATTTTCTGTTTTGCATGCTTAAAGTGTTTAGGCTATGTTTAATGTTTGGTTTGAGTTTTTGGATATCTTGTTAGCATGTTAGCTATTGTTTGATTATTAGGAGCATGTTTAGGAGTTTTTATGTTTAGAATGCATGCTAGGAATTGGTTTTATGCATATTATTTTCCGTTTTCAGATAGGAATGCATATTAGGTATAAAGTTTGAGTCTTTTACATATTATTATCATGATTAGGATGTTAGAAGTAGGGTCATGCATTGTTCCTTCATAAATAGCATTGTTATTATTCTTAGTTATTAAGATTTATCGCATGGAATGCTTTAGTGTTGATTGATATATGAATTGTGTTCGAGGGAGTATGCTATGGTAAGTTCCTTCCCTTGTGATAAGTTTTATTAATTTAAGTATGATTATGATGTGATTTCTTGATTGTCTTGCATAGTGTTTTAACATATTGTTTTAGTATGCATATTAGGTTGCATACTAGTCATTACCACCTTTTTATTTGTTATTTTCATGAGTTTTAGTTCAGTTTTAAAGGTGCATTCAAATCTGTCCAGAAATTGAAAGTGCCTTTAAAGTGTATTAAAAGTCATTTTTAGGACCAAATTCAACTTAGAAATATGCCTAGGTTCACATAGTTGAATTAGTTTGCATTTAGGAGCATTTTCATGCATTGTGTGTTTAATTTAGTTATTCATTTCATATATTTTTCAGAATTTGCAGCATGTATTATTTTAGTATTCTAAGTTGTTTAGACTAACTTAGGTTGTAGTTAGGGACTCTAGGTTAGGGGAGTCACTTGACTCTACTTAGGATTGTCCTTTGTTGTAGGAACTACATCAAATTAGGAATTCTAGCTTGTTTAGGAGTATATCTTCGAGAAGGTTCCCAATGAAATTGGAACTCAATAAGTTGTTTCGGGATGAAACTCTCACTTTGAAAAGAGTTGTGATTGCATTTGAATTCTAAAGGATAAGAATTATCTTTTAAATAGAGTTCTAGGTTCACTGAGAGTCTATTGAATGTTGAAGTATTTTAAACAAAAACAAACTCTCGAAGATAGAGTCTTAGATAAGGTAGAATGCCTTTGATGATGTAGTTCATTACAATAGGAGAATCCTAGGTGTTCGAACTACGATGGACTTTGATCTCTATCGGGACACTGGTAAAGTACGTAGGCAGCAAATAGGGCACAAGTCCACCCTTAGGATGACTGTGTGTCTTCTAAGGTCTTTAGGATCGTGTTTGCTTTTTTCCTTATTATCTATTATTACTATTTATGTATTATTATTCATATTTTCTTGGTTGATTAGATAATTAGGGTTATTTTATAAGATATTGATAAGCCCACAAGTAATTAGGAGACCTTTAATTAGGGTGAGATAGGTGCCTACAGGATACGTTCTGGAACCTTCCTATCTCATAACCTGGCCCCTGAATCCAACTTTGGTTCAAAGACTTAATTTTCCTTAAAATATGGAGTCACTGTTTTGTTGAAAATAAAACTCTTTTTATGGTTTCCTTATTTCTTAAAAATAAGGTGGCGACTCCCAGTTTTTCTTAAACTCTTTTCCTTTTTCAAAACCCAATCTAAGTGGACTCCCACAATAGAGAATGATGATTAGGATTGGATGATCTTGAGTAGATAATAGAGAAGGATAAATAATGTGGATAAAATAGAAGGATAAATAAAGAAGGATAATGAGTTATCTACAATCTACGATGATAGTGAATCCAATTCCAAAAACAAGCGAGTGGGCTCGCACGAGGTGACGGGTTCACGATGATTTTAACCGTAGTGGGTATTTTCACCGTGATGGGCATTTTTACTGAGGAAAAATACAGCAAATTTGGGTTTTCACTGAGTTGGGTGTTTTCAGTATGGTATGGGTTTTCACTATAGTGGATTTTTTCACTATGTCAGTAATTTTAACTATGTTGGAATTTTTTACTGTGTCGACGTTTTCACTTTGTCAAACGTTTTCACTGTTGGACGGGAAGTAGAAACAGGAAAGATGCGGGATGCCCAGCACCGCTTATATATATATATCTATATCTATAGAAATATAAAGAAATCATGTTCTTTTTTTCTCCTAAACTCCCAAACAAGAGGCCGACAACTTATTGGTTTAGTGGCATGTATTCCCACTTTCAAGGGGAAGCAATGGAACTTGCTTTTCCTGCAAGTATTTGGTTTGCAGGAAAGGTGCAGGAAATTAGAAGTCTAAAACTTTTTTGTGATGCATTTTCCTATTAAAATGCATGATAAATTTTTAGGAAGAGTACATTTCTACTTAAAAGAGTTAGTGGTGGGGTCCACAACTTTTCTACATTTTCCTTGACAACCAAATGCATAAAAAAATAAAACTATTTTCCATTTCCTTTCCTTTTCCCATCGAATTCGGTCAATCAAATGGAGCCTTAGGGGTTTAAAATTAGAAAGTAATATTTTGATGAGAATTGGAGATTCGTGAGGTTCGGGTTTTAATTGGAGAATAATAAGATTTTTTTTTCCATATTTTGTGCGTTAGACTTTTGAGAAATTACTTTAAAATCAGAAAGTTTTGCTTTGACAATTTTTTTTTGCTAACTTTCTCACTCATTCTAGTTTCTAATAGATGGACATTGCCAGTTGTGATGAGAACCAAAGTAACCAAACAATGTAAAACTAAGAACCAAGCTGTAGTTTCGTTTAATTAAACTAGTTATAATTAGGATCATTGCAGTTTAAAACTAACTTTTAACATGAACTAACCAGCTTAGTTGGTTCTAAACTTGCTTGGCCTTGACCTTCCGAGGTGGATCAGGTGAGGATTGCCTCATTAAGCGGAGATTTTAGGATATATAGAATTTTGACATCTTAGGTGGCATTTGGCCCACCATCTGTAAGGTTCCAAATAAACTTCCTGGAGTCAAAAGTCCATTTAGAATTTTTAGAGATGTTTGGTAAAACTTTTTAAATGGACTTTTACGAGAAGTCGACCATTAAAAAGTCCATCTAGGAGAAGCTATTATAAATAGCTTTTAGAAATCAAATGTACTTTTAAATGAACTTTCCATTCTTTTTTATATAAATGGACTTTTTCAAACACTTAAATTTTTTTTTTCCTAAATGACTTTTTAAAAATTCCATATTTGGAATTACTTCTTTCAAATGACTTTCATTTGCCAGATGGGAGGCCAAATGACACCTTAGTCATCGTGAAGGATGTAATTTTCGAGTGATTTCATCCATGCCTAAAGATTAGTTTGGACTCAAACTTCGGTGGGAGTAGGTTCAGAATACCTATATTGAGAATGAGATTACATTCCTGTAAACCAAACAAAGCCTATAAAAAGAAATCACAATTTTTCTTCTTTCATTTTCTTTCTAAACTCTGAAACAGAGGGTTAAGGATGCTAGGAATGAGACAAGTTAAAAGTTTTTATTTTATTTTTTATTTTATTTTAGGGCATTTTACGTCAATAATCCTAAGTTTTGAAATGTTACATGAATGAACGTGATCCAAAAATAATTACGAAGATGAACCTATTATTGTTTTTTTTTTTTTTTTTGGGACCAAATACCCTTCAAATTGTCAAAACTTGACTTTAACTTTTAATTTTGCACTTAATCTCCAATCCATAATCTCCAATGTTACACAAAATCCCCAATTTTGTACAGAATCCACAATCCCCAATTTTACAAATAATTTTCCATCCCCAATTTAACACAAAATCCTCAATCCCAATTGTACTCATAATCCCCAGGTTTACACATAATCTCCAATCCCCAACAAGTCAAATAAATATTTAATGCTCGTCATTTCATATCCCCCGATAATGATGGGTTTGAAATTGGAGATTGGGGATTCTTAGTAAAATTGGAGATTCCATGTTAATTAAGGGATTGTGGATCCTTTGTTAAATTGAGGATTCTGTTCATTTATGGGAATTGGGGATTTAATGTTAAATTGGAAATTCAATGCAATATTGGGGATTGTCAACAAAACTTTTGAGAAATTTTTTTGACTTTTGACCTTTTACTTGGTAAAATAGTTATTATTTTGTCTATTTAAGAATATTTTAATTCAAAAAAAATATTCACGTAATTATTCTTGAATCGGATTCATTCCCGTAATATTTCTAAAACTTAGGATCATTGACATAAAATGCCGTTTATTTTGTATCGACAGAAGAACACAAAAAATAGAACAATCAAAATGTCACACGCACACCCGCACATGTTAAGGGTCACACCATGTCAAATAACTAATGCCGGTACCATGTAAATTTTGTGAAACTGGAAATAATCCAAACTTTCTTCTCGGCATAGTCGATTAGCACTGGCAGTTAGTTTTGTTTGAAAAGGAAATAGAGAGGGATTAGGGCCAGAGCCATGGGAGACCTGTTCGCATGGCTCATCTCCTTCTTCGTCCTTATAGTTCTTCTCGCTATTCTAGCTTATCAGGTACTTTTTCAACCCTCGCAATCTCTCTCTCGTTTAATTTTTAAATTTTTATACAGTTTTTGTGCTGTTTATATAACTCCAGTTCTTGCGATTTATTGTTCTGTAATTGTTAAAATGCGTATCTATTATTACAGCATCTCCGTATAATCTCATTTTAATTTTGTTTGATGGACTGCCATGGTGAAATTTACAATTTTTGGGAATTTTTGGGTTGTTTGGATGCATTCCTTGTTTTCTGTTTTGTGTTTCCCATTTTGTTATTAAATTTTCTGAAAACAGCATCATGTTCTGTGACCACAACTAGAACTCATTTTTTGATAAAAGTAAAAAACCTCTTGCGCCTAACATTATTTTGATTCCTGTTTATAAGTTTTATAATAAGTTTTCTTATTTTTGTTTTGGGACCTCTGTTTTGATTGCGTGCACCAAGCACATTTTCCCTGGAGGTTTTTTTTTTTTTTGGTTTCTTGTTTTGCTTTTGCTTTCCAAATTCAGTAAACATGCTTTATACATATTACACTTAAATAATATTTGAAAAAAAAAAAAAAAAAAAATTAAAAAAAAGTTACAATAAAAAAAAAAAAAAAAAAAAATTCAAAAAAATTTTAAATTATTTTTTGTATTTGTTCTTTTTCAAAAATATATGTTTGTGACATCAAGCATACATTTTAAAATAAAAAAAAATCATAATTAAAAATTATGTTTTAAGGCTTCATGTTACGCACGTGTACGTTGATGCCTGGCATAAATATATTTCAAATAGGTCCTTAGGGTTTTAAACAACACTGCTTTTTGCCTAACAGATGGCGGACAACACCTAGTTTTTTTATTCTTTATTTTATTTTTACTTTTATTAGTAAAAATATTAGTTTGCTGTTTGAACATTAATTTCAGTACATATACCACTTCAATACATATACCACTTTTAGACAAAAAAAAAAAAAAAGGAAATAAAATACATATACCCCTACAGTAGGGTGACAGCAAACTGATTAACTAATAGTTGCAGTCTATAAGCAAAGACTGGTCTCATTGATATGGGTTACTTAGTTCATTTAAAATCTTCCAATGCATTTTTTATTGACATCAAATATTTCACACACAAGTTAGAAAAGAGTAGTGTTTTAAAAACCGAACCACCCATCAAACTGGAAAATTAACCGGGTTAAGGGTCACTGTTTCAAGCGTCAACTCAACTGAAACTGTGGCATCATAGTGATGTAAAAAATATAATAATCTTTAATTTATTATAAATTGAAATTAGATAAAAATACATAAAAGATTAAAAAATTAAAACAATTCTTATTTAAAAAATAACTAGTAAAATATTATATATAATATATAGGGATAATTAGTAAAATACAGTACAGAAAAATACGAGATGGAATACATATGGAGCATACTTTGGTTCTTTCTTGAAATAAAACAGTGAAATGTTTGGCATAAAAAATGAAATGGTAAAAATGCTAATACGAGTATGTATGGTATAATATGAATTTTAGTGAAAAGTTTGAGTAAAAAAATACGAGAATCTATGTTATCTTGTTTTCTTTAGTAGACCACTATGAATCGCCATTTTTATCTTACGTTATAATAATTTTTATATAATATATTAATAATCAATTAAATTTGACTACTTAGTCAAATAAATATAGTTTTTAACTGTACTCTGCTTAACAACAAGTCAGATCATTTTTACAAGATGAATAATAAATAAAGAATATAATTATGATTAGTTGTTTAATTAAAAGTGTATTATTTTAAGTTTCATTTAAGTGAAAGATGAAAAGTTGTGGATCTGCTAAAAGGCTTAGCAAATCTAAATTTATAGAGGAGAGAGATTTGCGGGTTGGGAGATTTGGCAAGGAGGATAACTCTAAACTCAATGAGTATATAGGTCTATTTACATGTCTCAAATTCTTATGAAACATATTTCATAGAAGGCAAAGGAGTAGATCCAATCATTCAATCCACGACAAAACCCTAACGGATAGAAAATTATAAATTGAAAATTCAAAAATTAGATTATAATTTCAAAAATTGGATAAAAATTAAAGATTTTAAATTTTGATGATTGTGTAGCCGATGATTGTAACAGGGTTCAGTTTGCTAGTGTTGTGGTTATGAGTATTTTTACATATGAATAATACAAAATATGTCTGATTCGTGAAATAAAGTTTTGCTATTAAAAAAAAGTCCCCCTCCAAACAGTTGGGAATTTTTTTGAAAGCTACATACACATGCATATTACTAACTAGACAGGTGGAAAGAGCCTTAATAATAATAATAATAAAAGATAGAGAGTTAGAGATGTTTTAGATGAGAACAAGATGATCATATTTTAGAGATTTGAAGCTAGAAGCAAGTTTTGATCTTAGAGATTAACATTCATGTTTAAAACTAGAGCAACTCCCAACTTGTGCATGTGTGCGAGTGTTTTTGTGTGTGTGTGTGTGTGTGTGAGAGAGAGCGAGAGAGAGAGAGAGAGAGAGAGAGAGAGAGAGAGAGAGAGAGAGACTTACACTCTTGAGGTTTTCCAAAACCTAATCGTGATGGGGCTTAGAAAAAGAAATACTCCACTAGATTTTTTGTTTGTGAATTGGTATTGTGGTGGATTGGATATTTGAAGAAGCTCAAAAGGGAATTGTGTAACGCCCCAAACAGACGCTACTAGAACCCTTGTACTCCCCAACTTAACATCCGTACCGACCCTTCCGGATAGGTCGACACGTGTCAAACTGAAGGTACAACCTGTCCTGCTTATTCGTATTTCCTTACAGGATACAAGAAATATATATAAACAAAATGAAATGTCATGTCCATTCATCATGTCCCATTCGTTATACATAAAATATCAAATAAATCAAATAATATATATATGATCACAAACGATATTGCCAACAATCCTGGCAAATAGGCAAATCATCAATCAATACATAATACACAGGGTAAGAGAATGCAAACAACAATAAATCTGGCCAACGGTCCTTAGCGTAGGATTTCCGCTGAACCAGTAATGCAATTCAAGGTAAACCTGCAATTTACTGCAATAAGCAGGGGTGAGCTTTCAACGCGCTCAGTAAGGGATAATATAACCTCTACGAATCAATAACAATACATTGATACATGAAATATTTAATTAAAACATTTATTTAAAGAGTTCAATGGAATTAGAAAACAATTAGAAATCTTTGTTTAAAAGAATGTGTGGACTTTCAGTGAAAAACAATTAATCATGCTACTCCATATGTCAAAGATTTATCTCATGTGTCTCATCATATCATTCAATCAAATACCAGGCATATGCGTCACCTCAACGGTTCCTAGCATATCCAATTGTGGCTTAGAAAATATACAAGTACCCATATGTAATGTAACAATGTTTAATATCAAGGTGAAATAAATATACTCATGATTCATCGAATAAACATATCAATCATATGCACATGGGAGTTATCTCATTACACATGCCCTTCCGTCAATCATTTATCCAATAGACATATCGATCATATGAGCATGAGAGTTTTCTCATTACACATTCCCTTCCGTAAACATATACCCCATAAACATATCAATCATATAGGCATGGGAGTTTTCTCTATACACATGCCCCTTTCAGAAACATATATTCTTTCTTTTCACATCTTATCATATGAGCATGGGAGTTCTCTCAATACACATGCCCCATTCACAAATCAAATTCTTATCCGTTCAACAATCGTAAATTTAGGGTAGAAGAGACGAGAAGTAAATTCTATACATCGTCAACTTCATCCTTTCGTGGTTTAATTCATAACATCCAAAGTCCATTAGGCATGGAAGCCAATATCAAGTAACCCGAGCCTCAGCTCAATCAATATAAAAATAAATATTTAAAAGATATTTAAGTATAAAAGAATCCGCTTTCTCTGTCCATAAATCCGTTTGAAAGACAGGGCATATTTGAATACTAATATTGCTTATCATTTCATAAAACAGTTTGGTTTATAACCCAATCAGCCTTATTTACAAAGCATTTAGTAGAAAGAGCACATTCCCATAGTTATAAACAGTATATCATTTGTAAAGCATTTCAATAGAAAACTTTTCATATATTTCATAAATATGCCACACAATTTTTACAGTTCATAATCAAGCGTATTCCATGTGTCTAATTGATACTTCAAATATAAAACAGGGTTCTCAAACATTTGTAAACTATATTTTTTATAAATCATGGTTAATGGTTTATATTATTCTCATAACAGTTATAAAATAAGGATTAAGGTTCACAATCATTTATAAATCATAATATTTAGTAAGTGTTTAGAAATACGCATTGTTCTCATAGTAGTTGTAAAACAGATATATCATTATCAACGGTAAAATGTTATTTATCCCTACCTCAATGCCACAGTGTTTTCCAACCCGTTGCGGCTCCACGAGCCTCCAAATGCAATGCTCAATGCACTCCAATGCCAATGGTTCTCCAAAGAACCTCCCAACACTGGAAACAAACAAATAATACATGCAAGGGAATCACAAGGAAGCACAACCAATTCATAATTCAAAAGTAAAACGTCTCGTCTCCCAAAACTGCTCACACGCGACCTCAAAGACTCAAGACTCCAAAATAACGAACCAAAGACCTTAAAACTTCCAAGACATACTCCCAAGGATGAATACGCGACGAATTTTGTGGCCAAATGCCAAAAGGTTTGAAAGATACAAGTCAAAGAAGATAGAATGCTCACGCGAGAGCAAATCTGGTATTTTATAAAATGTTTCTCTTTCCAAAAGGAGTTTGACTTCAAAACCAAAATATTTAGAAACTAGACTTTACAAGCTTTCCGTGCATATTAAATATGTCCAAAATGGAGTCCGGGTGAAGAAAATAGAGCGGAATGAAGAAAGACAAACTTAACTTCACAAAAATACCAAAACATCGTGTCTTAGTCGACTAGACCAAAATGTTAGTCGACTAGTCACCAAGTGTTAGTCGACTAACTCAAGGTCAGAAACCCAGAAACACAAATCAGCACGATTAGTCGATTAGATACCTAGGGTTAGTCAACTAACCTTCTGCGAAAACTCCATTAACGACCTAAAATCGAGCTTCAACCTTTACAAAACTCAACCACAATCCATCAAACACATAGATCCATCAAAAATAAATCCCAACCAAGCTTGATCTATCAACAAAACCATAAATGAACAACTAACAACAAAGATTCCTCAAGTTTCAAAACTTAAAAACCCATAAACTTTACAAAACCCATTTTCAAACTATCAAAACTCAAATACAACACAAATCCATCATCACCAACACAAAACCAACCCAAAAACATCCTCTAATCATCGACATTCATACAATAACCCAACACCAAACATATAAACCCCTCAAATCCGAAAATAACCCAAGGAAAGTAAAGAAAATGAAACATATATGTGAAACTCACCTTTACGACGACGGTACAAGCTCCGGCGTGCTCCCTCTCTCTCTCGGTCTCTCTCCCTCTCTCACGAACTGAAAAATGAAAGAGAAAGGGGTGGTTTGGCTATATATATATATAGAATGGCAAAACCTTAAATATTGAGAATTTTTTTTCTTTTTTTTTTTGGTGAAAAATCATTAAAATATTCATATAAGATGAAATAAAAATTTGGGTTATTACAAATTGTTTCGAGATGATTACAATGGAGGGACAACTTGAATGCATGGGAATGTATAAGGGGTATGAAAGGGAGAGAATGGAGTTTTATTGATATAAATAAAACTGGGTGGTTTCATGTACTTATGACTGGTTTAAATGATTTTTCGTTTAACCATTTGGTTTTAATAATTTACAAGAGGAAAGTAGTTTTTGAAGGGTAAAAGTTTCGGAAGTCATCCTGGCTTGGAAAGTAGACCGGTTCACGGTCTAACTAGATGAATCGTTCAGTTCAGTCTGATTTTTAAAACAATGAAAAAGAGTATTCTCGCCTATTTTTAAAACAATCTTTGATGCCTTATGTGATGATCCCTAGTTGCCTATTTTTAGTTTGTGTAAATGATTTGGAAAGCTAAAGTGCCTTTAAAAGTTTAGATATTTGCTTGGGCTGTGGCTAATCGAAAGATTTCTACTAATGAGGTGGTGCAAAAAAGAAATCCTGGAATGTTTTTTTCTCCCCAATGGTGTGTTCTGTGCAGGGATGATAGTGAGACCATTAATCAATTTTTCTTGCATTGTCCTTTGGCAATGGCTTTGTGGCAAAGATTGTTTAAGCCCTTAGACATGTGTTGTTGGGTGGCCCCAAAATCGTCCTCTGCAATGTTGGATATTGAGTTTCGTGTTTTTGGATTTTCCAAGAGAGCCATGGTTCTTTCGAGATGTGTTGTTTTGGCAATTTTTTGGGTGCTTTGGCTTGAAAGGAATGCTCGTATATTTGAAGATAAACGTGATGGTTTTGTCGGTCTGTGGGATCGGGTTTGTTTCTTGAGTTCTTTATGGGCATTGGTGTCTAGGGAGTTTAGGGGTGTTCCTTTGTTTGTTATTTTGAATAATTGGGTGGAGGTGTGTGAGTAGGGATTTTGTTTTGTTTGGTTGATATGTAGTTTTTTTTTTTTTGTTGTTCTTTTTCGTTTCTTCTTTTCTTTGTATTGTAGGACATCTTGTCCTCTTTTCCTTTTAATAATATTTTGTTGATTATCAAAAAAAAAAAAAAAAAAAGTAGTTTATAATGGGTTAGTTTTGATACGAGCTAGGGTCACTTTGTTATTGGCCCGTTGGATGAAAACTTGTTGTGTTACCATGTTGCCTTGTGAGAGACATTGAAGTTCCAAAGCTATAATCATCTCCTTTGAAGGTTATGGGACCCATTACCATCAATTTTCATCCCTTTTCACATTAGAAGAGGAAGATTGGGGTGGGGCCTAATATGTATAACTCTTGTATGACTTGTTTTGTATGGGTGCACATATCCCTTGATATGTATAGGACATCATGATGGTGATAAATCTTTTAATGAAAAGCAATGTAGCTCAACTGAACACAATGAAGCCTTAGTTCCAACGACCTAGGGTTAACTACATGAATCAATATTTTTCCATTTAGCTTTATCGAGGATCTCCTTCATTAAATCTCTAGTGCACATGTCTTTTCTCACCATAACTACCACGTTATCTTGGGTATTCCTCTTGTCCTCTCAAGCCCGTTGCACATGACTTCATTTTTCCTCATCTTGTCTTCAAGTGGTACTAGTCCTACCTTATTACACTTGTATTCATTTCTTAGTTTATCTTTTTTTTTTATGATTACTTATCCATTTTAACATCCCCATTTCGATTACGCTCATTTTTTGAACATGTTTTTGTTAATTGCCCAACATTCGGTATTATAAAGCATAGCTGATCTTCTAGCCGTATTTTCTCTTAACTTGATAATACGTCTGTCACTCCAAATGCACTTCTCCGCTTCATTCATCCTGTTCGAATTTTATGGGTAACATCCTTTCCAATCACTGTGTCATTATGGATAATTAATCCAAGATATTGAAAATGGTCATTTTTATTTGTCTCCTAACTATCAATTTGCTATGTCTTTCTACTTCTAGTTTGACTAAATTTACATTCTATATATTTTGCTTTAGTCCAACTTAACCTAAAATGTTTAAATTCTAGGGTGTCTCTCATTCTCTCCATAACTTTTAACTTAGAATTAACTTTTACTTTAGTTTCATTAATTAATACTACAACATTAGCAAATAATATACATAATAGAACATTTTTTTGAATTTGTCTAGTTGCTCATATACAACTAAAGCAAAAGGATAATGATTCAATGTTGATCCTTAATATAAGCCTATTGTGATTTAGAATTCATTTCTCTCTTCCGGTTATTCTAATACTATCATACATGTCATTGATTATATGAATACATCTAATGGATACTCATTTCCTTTCTATTCCCACCGCATCATTTCCTAAGGGACCTATCATATGTTTTCTCTAAGTCAATAAACACCACATGAAGGCGTTATTTATTTATTTTTGTATTTTTTCTTTACTTTTCCATCAATTGCTTAAGTACTAAAATAGTTTTCCACGGTTGATTTTCCTAGCATGAAACCAAATTGATTTTCTGACATTGTTGCTCAAGTCTAAATCTTTGCTCAATCACTGTCTTCTAAGTTTCATCGTATGACTAACAAGGTTAATGCTACAGTTGTTTATATGCTACAGTTCTTTATGCCATATGTGCTCTTATTTAGAGGCATTAAAGTGTTTTTCCTCCATTTATCGGGCATCCTTTTAGTCTTTAATATCCTACGAAACAATTTAGTTGGACAAAGTACACCATCATCATCTGTACACTTTCAAGTCTCGATGAGAATTTCAGTTGGTCTTTCATCTTCTCTTAATTTCACCATTTTCATAACTTCATCTCAGTTTTATAAATTTTTCGAAAAATAATTTTTATTCGCAGTAGAGATTGTAAGTTCTCTTGAATAATTTCTTAAATAGAACTCCTCCATCTTTCCTTAATCTCATCATCTCTTATTAAAACTCTTTAGTCCTCAACTTTATCGCACTTAACAGGGTTTAAGTTTCTACTTCGTTCTTTTATCCAAGCAAGTTATTATACATTTTTCTCCTAATTGTTTGTGCCTAACTTATGATAGAAATCATCATAAGCCTTGAGTTTAGCATTGCTTACCAACTTCTTAACTTCATTTTAGCTAGTTTATACCTTTCATCAAAGCATTGAGGACCTTGATGGAAAAAATTATAAAAAAGAACCTTTAAAATAAAATGAATGCATGCATTATCCCAAAAAATTGGATATGATTGAAAGCACCAGAACCCTTTAAGTCAAATTGGTGCTTAATTATTTTTTTGATCAAGTAAAAAAGACTGTTGTATACTTGTATTATATCAAAAAGGGAAAAAAGGGTTAGTGCTTAGGGGCAAAATACAAAATCACAATTGTAATATATTCAAAAAGAGTTGATAAGACTCGTGTGCTTTTAAAACAGCCGACTCCTTCCGCACAAAATGTTCTGATTATACTAGATTTTTACTGCGAAATTATTGCACTTGCATCAATGTTTGGGTTATCAATTGTGCTTTGAAATGAATCATTTCCCCTTGATTTCTTTTTTCAATGCTTCATGTCCTTTTATTTTCAATTATTTTTAGCTTTGAGGGTCTGACATGTGGATTCCACTTCTTCTATTTAATATTAATTTATTTTTTATTTTGACGATTTGGTTATTGATCTTTGCTAGGTAACCACAATATTAAACTAGTGTTGAAGGTGAGTGGGGGAAACAGATAACATCTTTATTTATTTTTTTCTTCATTCTTTAGTGATAGTGAATGAAAGCCCATTATATAGCTCTTGGGGAATACTCAACATTGGCAGACTACTTGAGGGGCCTTTTCTTTTTTTAAATCCAGCCGGGAGAGTTCGATATGAAAGAACCTCATCAGATGATTAAATTGGATGAGCCCATTGTAACAATACCAGTTGGTCTCAATACGCATTGTTTGTGGATGATGTGAGTTCTCTGAGTGTATTCGATCCCTGTTGGTCTCAAAATAAAAGGTTGAGGGAGTGCAAGTTTGTCCTCCCCTTGCATGCGTCCTAAGTTTTTTCGCTTTCTAGGGTGTATCTGTTTACCAATAATGTGTTTCTTCTTGTCTCATGATTTTAAATATGTTACTGGTCATCGAAATAACTATACTTTCGAATATTCAAACTAAAGCTGCAATTTGTGTTAAGTTTGGTTTTGGTTAGCATCAATATTCTGTGTATCCTAAAGAAAAAGAAGTGCTTTGAATGAAACATAGATGTTGGAGTTCTAAATATAGTGGTCAAGGATCAGGAGTGATTTTTTGCATTTTGTTAAGACTGCACTGACATATTGGCATTTATTCTCAGTACTTCTTGTAAGTAATTAAGAACTGACTTTTTAAAATGTTTATTGCAGCTTATGTGCTTAACGGACCTAGAGTTTGATTATGTTAACCCTTATGATTCAGCATCTCGGATAAACATTCTTATCTTGCCAGAGTTTGTCACTCAAGGGATCCTATGCTTCCTCCATCTTATAGCGGGACACTGGGTTTTGTTTCTGATGTCTCTCCCATACTCATACTACAATGCGAGATTGTAAGTTTCTTTCTTATGTAATACTCCAACATCTCTTTTCAATGTAGGCCAGAAAGCAAGATGAAACCAGAAGCGATGTTGTCACCATCTTTTTACTTGTTGAGACTAATATGATTACGTTATGAACGAACTAACTCAATTCATTTCATTTGACCTTGCAGAAGTTGTTGAAATTATACATGGTGTAATTTTTAGAAATTGCATTGTTAGGCATCGAGTAATACTTTGATGAAGGTGGAAAGATAGTGAACACTGTCCTCCTTGAATTTTCTATAAGTGTGGCAGGCATATTGGTACTTGGATGCTGCAATATGATCAGTAATTCAGTATCCATTGATGACATTGTTTAGGATAATGGCTATTCCATTTAGATGATTGGAAATTTCTGGTTTATCTTACCCTTTGCAGAATTGTGAACTCTATGATGAACAGTTTGAGATAAATTGTATTTGAAGCTACAATTTATATCTATTTAATCAGGTCAATTTATCAACCTAGAAAATGCCATTATAGAATGTGGGATACAACCTTAATATATTGGCTTTGTGGTAGGGATGGTAGCTTTTTTCTACCCCAGGATGTGTATGATCTATTATGAAATGTGGGTTAGTTGAAAGTGTTAGGTCTATCAGTCATGCGTTGGCTAATTCCATTGATCAAAACATTTGTGTTGTAAATGGTTGGGTCTTTGCTTTCCATCCTCAAGTCATATAGTGAGTGAAGTTGAAGATAATTTCATGCTTTCAAATGAAAAAGTTACAAGGAACGACAAACTTCAAATCTCA